>CAUYSK010075781.1:0-28366 GCA_963575035.1 Avahi laniger
GAGTCTCACTGTGTTGCCCGGGCTAGAGTGAGTGCCGTGGCGTCATCCTCACAGCAACCTGAAACTCCTGGGCTCAAGAGATCCTCCTGCCTCAGCCTCCCGAGTAGCTGGGACTATAGGCATGCGCCACCATGCTCAGCTAATTTTTTCTATATATTTTTAGTTGTCCAATTAATTTCTTTCCAACTTTAGTAGAGATGGGGTCTCGCTCTTGTTCAGGCTGGTTTTGAACTCCTGAGCTCAAACAATCTGCCCGCCTCGGCCTCCCAGAGTGCTAGGATTACAGGCGTGAGCCACTGCGCCCGGCCAGAACATGGGTATTCTTGAGCAGAATAAATATCTGTTCCAGTTCCTGTTTTCAATGCTTTGGGGACTATACAAGAGAAAGGGAATTGCTGGATCATAAGGTAATTTCAGTCCTAATGTTCTGAGGAACTGCCAAACTGTTTTCCACAGTGGCTGGCTACACCATTTGACATTCCCACCTACAGTACACAAGGGCTCCGATTTTCTGCATGTCCTCACTAACACCTGTTATTTTATGTTTTTTTTTTTTTTTTTAACAGTAGCCATCCTAATAGGTGTGAGGTGGTACTTCATCGTGGTCTAGATAAGCATTTTCCTAATGCAAGGTTAGTGATCAGCATCAGTTCAGCATCTACATGTGCTTACTGGCCATTCGCATATCTTGTCTGAAGAAATGTCTATTCAAGTCCTTTCCCCAGTTTTAAACAGGGTTGTTTTTGTTGTTGAGTTTCAGGAGTTCTCTATATATTCTGAATAATGATCCTTTGTTAGATTTATGATTACAGGGATTACACTAAATCTGTCAATTGTTTTTGGTAGTATTGACACTTAACCATATTAAGTTTTCCAATCCATGAACATGGAATATCTAACCATTTATTTGTAAATGGTTCTTCTTTAATTTCTTTAATTTCTTTCAGCAATGTTTTGTAGTTTTTAGTGCACAAGTCTTTTATCTCCTTAGTCAAGTTAATTCCTAAATGTTTTTTTTTTGATTCTACTATAAATGGAATTGTTTTAATTTTCTTTTTGAATTGTTCATTGCTAGTGTACAGAAATGCAACTGAATTGATTTTTGTGTGTTGACTTTGTATTTTGCTACTTTGCCGAATTCATTTATTAGTTCCAACAGGTTTTTTTTTAATGTGGAATCTTTAGGATTTTCTACATATAAGATAATATCATCTGTAAAAACAGATCATTTTCCAATTTGGATATCTTTTATTTCTTTTTCTTTCCCAACTGTTCTGACTAGAACTTGCAATACTATGTTGAATAGAAGTGGTGAAAGTATTACCGATATCCTTACTTTGTTCCTGATCTTGGAGGAAAAGCTTTTAGTCTTTTACCACCAAGTGTGATGTTTGCTATGGGCTCTTCAAATATGGCTGTTGTTATGTTATGCGGAGGTTTCCTTCTGTTCCTAGTTTGTTGAGTGTTTTTATCAGGAAAGGGTACAGAATTTTGTTAAATGTTTTTTTTTGCATCAACTGAAATAATCATGTGGCTTGGTTATTTTTTCTTTCCTTCTGTTAATGCGGTATATTACACTGACTGATTTTCCTATGCTGAACCATTCTTGCATTTTGGGAATAAATTCTATTTGGTCACGGTGTATGATTCTTTTAATACACTGCTGAATTTGGGATGCTAGTATTTTGTCGAGGATTTTTGCATCAGTGTTCACAAGGGATATGGGCCTGTAGTTTTCTTTTCTTGTAGTGTCTTCAATTTCTTTTATTTAACATGTTTTATGAATGGCGATTATCTAGGCTATTACAAACTGACACCCAGAAGGTAAGTAACATTTGCATCTCTAGCAAGAATTTAGTCATATTCCAACAAACAGCAGGTGAGAAGTATGTTCATTATACCTGCAACTCATGGGTACAGCTAAGTGACATCATATGTCATTAGCCATGACACAAATATAACACAATTAAAAACTTACCTAATCTGAAGGTCCAGAATAATTTGCCTTTTGTCTACATTTTCAGTATACACCTTAACACCATTGATCCTAAGGGGCTGAAACAAGAAGTAGCTTATTTTAAAATACATGTTGGTTAAAAAAACAAACAAACCTTGCAATACAACACAGAAATAAAGAGAACAAGCTCTAGTTTTAGATACCACGGAATCAAAATTCTGCTTTCACAATATACTCGCTGCTTGATTTTCTGCAAGTTATTTGATCTCTGTTCCTTGGTTTCCTCACCTGTGAGATGAGGGCAATAATGGTTTCTATCTCATGAGGTTTCTGTGACGTTAAAAGACATAAGAAGCATGCGGACCTCATACGCGCCAGGCCCATGGTAAGCTCAGTGAACAGCAGGTGCATGAGGACACACGTTCCCGCTCTCCCTCCTAAGCTCCTCACCCCTCATCTCTCCCGTTTAACTGATCCTTTCCCTCCATGCCATGCTTACTACACGTTCGAAAATAACTTCCTTTTATTTTTCCTTTATGTCTTGCGATTTTTCATTTCTTAAGATTTTCACAGAAATGGGGCTTGTGAGTAAATAAAAAATACAAGCTGCAAGTATAACAGCAATACTGAATATATGACACAGGCAAAGGACTGTGAAAAAGGAGACATTATAATAAACATACTTTCAAGGGCTTGATTGTGACATAATTTCAAAATCTTTCCCATTTATCAATCTGGGATCCTCTCTGAGAAAGCTCTCAACATGGTGTTGGAGCACTGGGTGCTTAAGATGAAGAGCCACCCTTCAGAGCACTACTCTGTACTTGCACAAGCCAGAGTGTCCCGAAATCTCACCTCTCATCTAGCTGTGGAATTAAACACTGAGCCTATACCCAAGTCTCAACACCTCCTTCCGTCCCAGGTCCCCAGGTTTTCCTTTGTGACACAGCCAAGACACACATGTAGACTGGCGGATCACTAAGAAACACAGCAGCTCACTACGTTGATAAGTGAAAACTCAGTACCTTCACTTCGGACATTTGCATTTGATAACATAGTCCCTTCCCGCCACTTAAATGGCTTCTCAGATTAAGAGACCAACTCCAGGCTGGGCGTGGCAGCTCACACCTATAATCCCAGCACTCTGGGAGGATCACTTACGCTCAGGAGTTTGAGACTAGCCTGAGCAAGATTGAGACCCCATCTCTACTATAAATAGAAAAATTAGCTGGGTGTCGTGGTGTGCGCCTATAGTCCCAGCTACTCAGGAGGCTGAAGCAGGAGGATCGCTGGAGCCCAAGAGTTTGAAGTTGCAGTGAGCTATGATGACACCAATGCACTGTAGCCTGGCCAACAGAGCAAGACCCTGTCTCAAAAAAAGAAAAAAAAAGAGACCAACTGCACTCCATTCGTTATGTAAGCAGGGACACATACTTGAAGGCAACAGAATCTAGCTGCCTGAGGAACCTGACCAGCATTCAGGGTCCAGCACCCAGTGAGGACGTACCCTGCTCTACCCAGTCTGCCTACAGCCTGCAGGATGCCAGTGCAGTGCACATAATGCCAAGCTATCTTTCTGGAATCACACTCCTCTTAGTATTCTTACTATTCTCCAAGCATCTTCTTATTTGGTGCGTGTGTACTACGACATGAAAATAATTACGTTCTTCCAGCTGGAGTCAGAACTGCAAACATCCACCAAGATGAGCACACCATATGCTAGGGGATAACAAAGACAGCCTGTAGGCTACATTTGGCCTCCAGCCTGTTTCTGCACAGCCCTGGGGCTGAGAAGGCTTCCACCTGGCTAAAGGGCTATAAGGAAGGGAGGGAGAACAGGAGCAATTTGCCACAGGACTTTGGGTGGTGTCAAAGCTAAAACCTTTACTATTTGGCCATTTGTAGAAAACATATGCAACCCCTGCTTTACAGTATTTTAACTTGTAATTTTAACTGGCATCCACATAGGACTTTAACATATAATTGTGTTTTCCCCACTTGTGGTTATAATTTCGGGTGATGGAAGGTAAAGTAAATATTAATAGTGTCACACAGGTACTCTGCACAGGCACTTGAGCACCTGAACAGGATGCCCACACCTCAGGCATGTCATGTATTTGGAGACTTCAAAGTTAAGAAGACAAACGGCCAGCACACACAGGTAAGTAGCACACCTGAGCCCACACTGGAGACACTGGATTTGGAATGACCGCCCACGAGATAGAGCATTCCCTGAACACAGAAAACCAGTTTTGATGGGGAAAGTGGACTGGTAGCCCGGAGAGCGTAGGGTAGACACTGACACTCCCAGCAGGTGACAAGCACAGACAGCACACCCCACCACACCCATCACAACCTGGGCCACACCGCAGGGGGACCCCTGTGCTGTCTGGCTCTGCCGTGTGTGCACCAACGTGGTCAAGTTTTATATTTAAAAGTACTATCAGCTTCCGAGTTTTTATTAGGCATTTAAAATATGTTATCTTGGACTGTCACTAATTATTTAAACACAGACTCAAAAAATAAAATAAAAATGGAAACTTGCCATTACCAACTAATTTAAATGTAATATTGAGGCTTTCACTAGAAATGATAGTCGGAAGTAGCAGCTTTCCTTTTAATATAATTCCATTAACAAAATCCACCTTCCCTTTCACCTGCATAATTAATGTGATACCTACAACCCCAGCATCAAAGTCCTCAGTAGTCGTTTTTTAACTACTTGAAAGAAGTAAACATACTAAACTTATCAATTACCGGTGCCTTTAGCATGAATTCGCACATCAAACTCCCTAACAGCACAGACCGCTCAAAGTCAGCACTTCTGAAAAAAAGTAATTCTGACAAGCTGGGGTGGAAAGACACATTATGGAAGGTAAGGCACACAGTAAAGAGAAGCCTCGTGGCACAGGCTGAGCGGGCCAGGGAGGCAGCCCAGGGTGGGGCAGAGCCCAGGAGGGATGGCAGGCACCTCCGTCAGGCCTTCTTGGTGAACAATTTTCTCCATAACATAATTTGAAATTGTTTAAAAAATATATGTTTTCCCAGCAATTCTACTATGTGCACAAGGAAGGACATTTAAGAAGAAACCCACCTGCTGACCCATGTCAACCTTCGTGAAATTAAAGGTGCTGAGGTGGGTGTTGGCTCCCCGCACAGCAGGTTCTATGGTTTCTCGGAACATCTTCTCTATAAATTGGCAAATAAAAGGCCACATGTGTTTTACGGTCTGAAAGGAAAAATAACTCATGTTAAACAAAATGTTAAAACACGTAATATACTTAAGTCATCATAAGAATTATGCTCTCATAGTTTACCAGAATCCGATTTTGAAAAGTAAAGGGGCAGGGTCTTCTTGTTATACAAAATTGACACAATTTAAACTTAAAAATTTATAACAACAAACTAGCGATAACCAATATGTTGCAGGAATTAAGTCATTCTTGTTAAATATTCCATTGAAGCATGTCAGCACATTTAATGATTGCTAAAAGTCCTGTGGTTTCAACTTGTTGCTGAAAACCTTCCTAAACTGTATAAATCTTAATAAGCACCTCTAATTTTTTTTAATGACAGACTAACTTTCAGTGCTGTAAAGTGATCATTATTGACATTAGTGTTTACTACATCCCTAAAGATGGATAAAATACATCTAACTCAAAGTATACTGCTCTAAAAACATGACCTTTTTAAAAGAAAAATATTATCGATTACTAGGTTTCTTGGGAGTTATTTGTCTCTTCATAATGTTTCCAAAATTTTCACTTATGATTATTATAAAATAGACTCAAACCCTGGCTGTCTAGGAAAGAAGACACATGGCCAGAAACACAAATATGAACACGCCTACACTCTTCTCCGGAGACAGTTCTCCCTCTGGAAAGGAAAGTAACATACGAGTTATGACTGAGTCCCTTTGGTGCGCAGAGGCCAACCCACTGAAGTCTAAGTGAGCTCAAACGCTGCCAACATCCAGATTCCCAAATATGGAAAGATGGTATCTCATCCTTTAATTCCCACTGATATCTGGTATTTGGTATATTCTAATCTTACCTTATTTAGCCATTCTGCTCTTTCAGTGTCTGGAAAATGAACCTAGAAGAAAAAAGCACACACACGTGACTTTCTGACTCTCGACAATTGCAGGCTAGGCATATTCTCATCTTTGCCCCATGTTTACACAATGCTTCTTTGCTCTAAGGCTCTGAACGCTGGTCTGCAAAGGAGAGAGACCGTAGTACACGAGCCCAGCTCTTTCCTTTCCGAGCACACTGAGGCTGAAAAGCCAAATGTCAACAAGAGCTCTCTCTGCACTCACTATCTAGAACATCACAGATACACAAAATTGATCTCTCACTTTGTAAAAGAATCGTCTCTCCAACCTGTCATTAGCATTGTCACCATTATGTTCTAGAAATCCAGACTCAGAGCCTTCAGAAATTGACCCTTCCCAGGCAGGGCATGGTGGTGCCTGCAGTCCCAGCTCCTTGGGAGGCTGAGGCAGGAGGACCTCTCGGGCCAGGAGTTCTAGGCTGCAGCAAGCTGTGATCGCTGCACTCCAGCCTGGGCTACAGAGCGAGACCCGACTCTTTAAGGAAAAAAAGAGACATTCCCCCGTCCCTTCTGCTTTCCCCTTGGGTCCAAGCCTGCGGGCAGACGTGTCCATGTACGCTCTTCCCCACGTGTCTCCCAGCCTCTCCCGGGTGAGCAGTGCCATTCCGGTTCTCGGGCAGGGTCTGAACACTGCAGATGTGTTGCAGAGGAAAAAAAAAAAACTACTTAGAAAAAAGGTGAAAAATGTTTTTTCTGCTATTGGAGTTAAAATAAAACATCCTTGAAGAGGAAGGCAAAAGCTGTGTTTGGCCACAGATGGGGAGTTTTCAAAGAAAGAACAGCACATAGTCCACTAGACGCTCTGATAATCACATTTTTGCTCAGAGGAACGATAGGCCGAGGCAGTGTGACAGGCGACTGGGACGTGGTTAGAGAAACGTGTTGATGTCTAGAACAGCCACAGCTTACGTTCCCAAGTAACAAAAGTACCTGAGCCAATGAAAGCCCCCACAGGCTCTAGCCTTGGGGAGCCACACCAGTCGAGGAAGGCTCTGTGAGGGGCTGGGCAGGGATGTCGTCATGGGGGATGGGTGTTCCAAGAGGACGGTTCCTCCAAAGTCAAATTCCACTTCTCGTGTCTGAACGTGAGAACAGACAACCGAGGACAGGGCTGACGGCGAGCCCGCAGTCCCAGAGGCACCACAGTCAGGACCCTCACTGCTCCCTGTGCCGAGCAGGTCCTGCTTTAACCATGCGCTGGGCTAGAGTACATGTTCTTCAACATAAGTTAGGGAAAACCAAAGGGATAGCAACCTTCCAGAATTAAGGAAACGGCTTAAGCCGGGAAAGTCAATACTCAAGATGCCCAAGATTAGGGAAAAGAGAACTGTAGAGATATCTGCTGACGTCCAGAGGGTAAGCATGTGTGGCTGCTGACTGGAGTGGAGACGGGGTCCCCTGGGGCTGTGTTCCCCAAGGGACAGGAGGAAGCTGGGGATGGAGGTGCAGAGATTAGAGGCTTGCCCGGTTTGCCCAACAAGGTCACAAGGTTAAGTACGTGCAATTCACCTGCAGTTTGTGCTCTGCCATTACTTTACTTTACAGTAAAGCAGGTCCGGACCCGGCCAGGTGGCTGCCTCTGAAGAGCACCAAGAACTAAAGCAGGTGTTAAGCTGCTTGCGGTCCCTCCCAAGCTGCAATTCATGGTGAGGCTGTCTCCCTTTACCCTCCAACCAATCCAACCACAGCTGGTGGCAACAGAGAGGACAAAAGGCAAAGATGGGGCACCCTCCATGTGGGGGCAGCCAGAACTACTTCATCACAGACACGCTCCTTTCTCTACGGTTTCAGAGTAAGCACAGAGCCCACGTGACGTGGCTGCAGGCTCCACCCGAACACGGAACACACGCACCCTTTCTTGTGATGTCGCAACTGCCCACACCTGCCTCCCAGGGAGGCCTCGCCTTGCCTGGCTTCCCAAAGGCACTAAATTTAACTACCAGAACAATGACTCTGGAACATAGGAATCTCGCTTCAGTTTACTTTACTCAAGACCATGAACTTCTTGTTTATCAAATAGTTCAACTTCCTCAGCTTGATCTTCAAAGACCTACCTCAAATCACATTTTCTTTGGTTCACAACTCATAAATCCGACTTTTATCATGCTCCTGGGGAATTCGACCAAAACAGTCATGCTCCTTACACAGAAACATGTTCTCCAGTCACCTCTCGTCTTCCTCCTGCTTCCTCCTCTCTGCCAGTCCTTCAGGAAGAATCAGCTCAGCTCCCCACCCTGGCACCCTCCCAGTCCAGGCACTCCTCAAGCCACTCCTGCTATCCATAAATCTGCGCCAGCCAGTCATGCCGCCACTCTCTGGGGGCGTGGGGGTCAGAACCCACCTCCAGGCCCACCTGCCATCAGGTCCTGTGAGCAGCCCCCCTACTGGTCAGCATCACAGAATTCCTACCACACAGAATCGTGACTTAGGCAACCAACTGGGCCCCTAAGTATTAGTCCCTGTATTTTCCAGTCAGTACACAGCACCACATCATATTTGCAAATGCCATCAAATGGACTTCTACTTTCTGTTAAAGTCTTCATAAATTATAAGAAATTATTACTATGTTTGGAGATATGAGATGTTGTCGTATTTTCCAACCAATGAAAACTCATTGATAGAGGCCTTATCTTCTTTAAAATACTGCATGTATATGCATATGTATATACTTATTTTTATATAAGTTATCTATGTTTATAAATGCACACAATAGAGTTTGCAAGAATACACACCAAACTAGTAATGAGAATGAGTTATATATATTGTCTCTATATATTTCTATACTTTAGAAGTCCTTATGAGCATACATTACTTTTCTAATTACTATTATAATTTAAGAATAAAGAAAATATTTCTAACACAGAAGTATTATTTTTATACAAGAACTGACCAAGATTATGTGAAAATGGAATTTTCACAAGTTAAACCATATTTTAATTATATTAGAAGAGAAAGATACTTGGAAACAAGATTATCTTATAATATATTCCAAATTTGATTAGAACAAAAATTTTTTTGGTACATCAAGTTTTTTTATTTTTTATTTTTTTAGAGACAGGGTCTTGCTCTGGTGCCCAGGCTGGAGTACAGTGGTGCCATCATAGCTCGCTGTAGCCTTGGACTCAAGTGCTCCTCCTGCCTCAGCCTCCCAAGTAGCTGAGCCATCATACTTGACTAATTTTTTTATTAAAAAAAAAAATTTTTTTTTGGTAGAGATAGGGGTCTCACTATGTTGCCTAAGCTGGTCTTGAACTCCTGGGCTCAAGGGATTCTCCTGCCTCAGCCTCCCCAAGTGCTGGGATTACACGCAAGAGCACCTGGGCAGGTACATGAAGTTTTAAAGGCAAAATATAACTATGTTGTGCAAAACACTTTACTGATTAAATGATAAAATGACTTCTGCAAAAAATGTTCAACAATGAAAACATTCTTCCTTCTCTAACATCATGAGATTTCTCTGAGTTTACTATACTTCTCAAGTTATGTCTGCCAGTCTGCTAGGAAATTGCTACTCACCCTGTCATCCTAATGCCAGAGTGATACCACCAAACTAAACATGCACCAGCCTACAGAATGACACTTAGGTAACAACGAAGCTTCTCTCCTCGGTCATGCCCAGCAAAAAAACGAACTTTGACAGTTGTGAGTACTGATTTTAGTTACCGCATTTAGTCACTGGGCTGTTCCCTAATCTACTGCACCAGTGGTGTTTCTCTGAAGAACCCACGTATTGAGCACTTACTCCAGGTCTGGCAGAATTAAACCTGCTGCTGTCCTGAGGGAGCGCAGGGCTGGATGGGTGTGGCGGCCAGCCTGGGAGGGGACAGCAGGGGAACAGAAAACGGGGGGTCTGAGGCTGCCTGGGAGGGGCCAGGAAAGATCCAGAAAGAAGACAAAAGAAAGTATCTGAGCTGGGTTTGAAAGGATTAGCTGTGGAATAACAAGGAACTTATATCTGGTTTCTGCCCTTGGTTCCTGACAGAGCTCAGAAAACCCTTGCAGAGAGGAGTGTGAGGAGAATCTGTTCTTCTAATATTTGGTCTATGACCTCCAGTTCCCCACACTGAGCTCCCAAGTCCCTTGGGATTTCCTGGGTGATCAGAGCATCTTTTGTTCTAATGAAGCAATTCTTGGTGGGCTCCAGGACAACCTCAGGATGGGGCTGCTTGCCAGGGAAACTAACCCTGTGATTAGAGGTTGGAACTCTCAGCCCCACTGCCACCTCTGGGGAGAGGGTGCCGAAGGATGAGCTAATCACCCATGGCCAGTGATTTAATTAATCATGGCCACTTAACGAGGCCTCCACCAAACCCCAAAGGGCAAGGTTTGAAGAGCTTTCAGGTTGCTGAACACACAGAGATGCCTGGAGGGTGGCACTTCTGGAGGGGCACAGGGGCCCTGCGCCCCTTCCCCCAGACCTCGCCTGTGCATCTCTTCATCTGTGTCCTTTGTGATATATCCAGTAAACGTAAGTGTTTCCCTGAGTCCTGTGTGCCGTCCCAGAAAATTAACCAAACTCGAGGTGGGGGTTGTGGGAACATCAACTTATAGTTGACTGGTTCGAAGTACAGGTGACAACCTATTGTTTTCGAATGGCATCAGAAGTGGGGAGGGGGCAATCTTGTGGGACTGAGCCCCTCAACCTGTGGGATATGATGCTCTCTCTCCAGGTAGATAGCATCAGAAAAGAACTGAATTACAGGACACCCAGTGGGTGTCCCCTGGAGAACTGCTTCATGTGTGGGAAAAAACACACAAGACAGGAGGTGAATTGTTGTGTTGAATGTGAGAACAGGAAGAACAGTTTGATTTTTCCTATCTCTTATACTATGCACACAAAAGAGAATATTCTAAGAAAAAAATAATGACAGGTGTAATTTACTGTGGCTGGGGTAGAAGATGGGCAGATGGCAGGTGATGACGCTGAAAGACCAGCCATGACAGCCTGTGAGCACTTCCTGTGAGCACTTCCTGTGCCTGAGGAGTGCTGACTTCATTCCGCAGGCAAGGGGTCCACACCCAAGTTTCAGTAAAGAAATGACTTTGATCAGTATTTGGGGAGACATTCTGTAGTGCTCCAGTCTATTCTGTAACTAACAAACACGCTACCAATACAAGGGAACTGGCTTACGGTGTTAGAATTTATACAAGATGATTTTGAAAATTAACCCATCTCCTTGTAGTAGTATCCCAAGGCATTCAATAGTTCTGAGGTTTTTAATTTATGAGTGATTAAAATTTCAAAGTGCCAAAGAAAATGAGAAAGAGAATATATCAAATTTAAACAAAGTAAATCTGTTGCCAAATCTTAAATTCTGTTCACTAAGTCAAAAATCTGCTTCTCACTAATACATATTCATAAATATTTGCATAAAATAGAATTTAAGGTAGCAAAAACATTGCAAAGACTGGGATATACAGGGATAATAGAAAACATGTTCCTAAATCAAACAGTAATACATGAACACATATTATTTGGTTTCAAATCTTATCTTTCAACTTAAAAAAAAATCACTCAATTCTCATTTAAGTTCCAATTATAAAAAAGTATTTATATTTATTATTTATCTTTGTGAACTAAAAATAATCATTGTAGGATTACTCAAGTTTCTATTATATGTAAGAACTGGCACTACTCCCAAAAATCTCTCTTTAATGTTACCTTTTAAAAGAACAAAGGCATATTTTAGATTCTGATACGCTGATGATATTACCAAAGTTGTTCTGTTCAGAAAAATTAAACCAAATCCACAAAGACAGAATACTTAACTGCACACCCCAGGAGCTCCACATAGAGTATCTGTTTAATCATCCAGGAACCTCTGAACAATTCGTGAAAGGTAAGGAGCAGGCTGGGGACAGGCAGAACAGAGAGATCCAGCCTGAGGGCTGCAAAGTCTGCCCTGTTATACCTCGCTAAGTACAAAGGATGAAACCACTTTATAAATGGTCAAAATTCTAATTAAATCATATTCTTCCCATTTCCAAACATTAAAAACAATAATTTGGGATAACATTTAAAATTAAATAAAAGGAATGTCTTTCTTCAAACAACACCCCCACTGAATGTCAATAATAGCAATTAGCACTTGTACAGGGTTTTATCCTTCGTAAATTCCACGTCCTAAGCACAATACAAGCATCTAAAACTACAGGAAAGTACAGCAAGCACTTTGTGAACTACACGCCACCGGCTGACTGAATGGACTCCCTCGTGGCCAAAGGCATACCCTAAAACTAAATTGCCTGTCAGGAAGAGGGAGGTCAGACATGCCTCATTATGCCCCCTTCCCTTCCTGGGGACATCCTTTGTAACCCATTAACAGGTCTAAGGGTATTGAAGACAAACCTACAGGTCCTTAATTTACACAACAAATATATGTCCAGTGGCTTATCTCTGATAAACAGCTCCTTATGTTGAAACATTCCAAGCCTCTAGACAAAGCTTCATGTCTTTAACCATTTACAAGTCAAAGAATTTTTAAGCCCACCTATGACCTGTAAGCCCCTCTCCCTGCTTCAAGCTGGCCCACCTTTTGGGGCCATACCAATGTATGCCTCCCACGTATTGACTCATGACTTTACCTGTAACCCCTGTCTCCCTGAAATGTATAAAACCAAACTGTAACCCAACCACACGCAGTTCACTTGCTCAAGGTTTCTTGGGCTCCAGGTCTTGGTCCTCAAATTTGGCTCAGCATAAATCTCTTTAAAATTATTTTACAGAATTTGGCTTTTTTTTTTCATTAACGACTTCACAGAAAAGGTTGGGAAGTAACTTTAATATTCTATTAGCATTAGTATCATTGAATCATGCAGTATCAATTAGTCCTGTTGACTCCTTTTTTTTTTTTTTTTTTAGACAAGGTCTCCCTCTGTTGCCCAGGCTAGAGCGCAGTGTTGCGATCCTAGCTCACTGCACCCTCAAACTCCTGGGCTACCGCCTCAGCCTCCTGAGTAGCTGGGACTACAGATGCATGCCACCACACCTGGCTAATTAAAAAAAAAAATTTTTTTTTTGTAGAGACTGAGTCTCACCATGTTGCCCAAGCTGGTGTAGAGCTCCTGGCCTCAAGTGATCCACTGCTTTATTTTTAAAATAAAAAACTAGGGACGGTGTGGTGGCTCAGGTCTGTAATCCCAGCACTCTGGGAGGCCAAGGCAGGATTGCTTGAGCTCAAGAGTTTGAGACCAGTCTGAGCAAAAGCGAGACCCTGTCTCTACTAAAAATAGAAAAAAATTAGCCAGGTGTAGTGGCGTAGTCCCAGCTGTGGTCCCAGCTACTGGGAAAGCTGAGGCAGAAAGATTGCTCGCTTGAGCCCAGGAGTTTGAGGCTGCAGCGAGCTGTGATGACGCCATTGCACTCACCCTGGGTAACAGAGAAAGGCTCTGTCTCAAAAAACAAATAAATAAATAAAAAACTAGAATAAGTTTAGATAGGTAATGTCTGGGGAAAATATTAAGAAAGATACCACGTCCAATTCTATTAAAACTAAAGCGTTGCTGATTTAATACCTTTAAGTAAGGTTCAAAAGATAAATGGAAAAGTGATTATTTTAAAAACCACATGCCATTAAATACCAAACAGTAAACTTGCCAATCAAGTTCATTTATTCATATTCTTCCTCATTCTAAGAAGGACTCTGAATAGTTCTTTAGGCACTATAAAAAAAAAAAAACAAAACCACAAAACTCTTACTTGAAGCAATGACTGGTTGCCATGAAGAATTCTTTCACTATCTTGGACCAGAAGGGCAAGGAAGAGGGAATCTGAGTCATCCTGACTGTGGTTCTGAGCACGCCCAGGGGGCAGCCCAGCCAGCAGGTGGGGGATGGGGGGGACACGACCCTGCCACTTCCTGTCCCCACACCAGCCACCCAAGTCACCTGAGTGACAGGGTCACCCCCTCACTGGCCATCTAAAAACAACCACCTTCCCACATCACATGGCCAGTTCCACGTAAGTCAACAAACTGAAAAAAATCTAAGCAGGTACTTTTGCTTTCTTGTCTAAAATGAATACAATCTCAACAACTGAGAATGGACAGCGCAAAACACAACAGCACGAGGACGATACCACGAGTTCTGAGGAAACATGAGACGCCTGTTCTACACCAGTGTTCCAGGAAACCTACCTTTCCTTGGAAGCACACTGTACACCACAGGTTTACTAGACAGACAGGGCCAGCACGCAAAGCATTCGGCCTGGGGAAACACTAATTAAAAATCTTTTAAGTATTTTAAATGTTTCATTTTCTTTTGTCTGTATATGAATTAGTCTGAAAGTCCGTGCAAATGGAAAAAAAAGACTTGCAGAAAGTTAAAACTGCCCAGAAAATGCTGGTTCACATACGGGAGGTTGAGGCAGAGGCTTAAAGAAAACTCAGCAAAGCTCTTCATATCGGAGAATCATGATGAAAAAGCACTAGGCCAGCATTAAATACTGACATTGGACAAAAGTTCCACAGAAAAAGCTCTAGGTTGGGTGTGGCTCAAACCTGTAATCTCAGCACCCTGGGAAGCCGAGGGAGGAGGACTGCTTGAGGCCAAGAGTTCGAGACTAGCCTGGACAATACAGCAAGACCCCTTCTCTTATAAATAAATAAATAAATTAGCCAGATGTGGTGGCACACACCTATAGTCCCCACTGTAAGGAGGCTGAGGCAGGAGGATCACTTGAGCCCAGGAGTTTGAGCCTGCAGTAAGCTATGAGTGCACCACTGTACTCCAGCCTGGGCAAAGTGAAACCCCCCCCCGCCCGTCTCTTTAAAAAAAAAAAAAAAGGCTTTAAAAATTTAAATCTATAAGCCACCAGTATCCTGCACCCTGTCACCGCCCAGTCACCTCCCTGCTCACCAGGTGTGAGGTCTGCTCTTTCCCGCTGCTTGCCTGCTGTGTGCACCAGGAGATGTCTTGCATGTAAGTTGGGATCAACCCAAATTTGTGCCTTCTGACCTTTCCACACTCAGACTCCTTTACCCACTTCCCAAACTCTCTCTCCTCAAGACTCCCAACTCCAAGCTGTCCCTGTCCCATCTTCTCCAGAGTTAAGATCAGTGTTCAGGGACACCGAAAAACAGCACCAAGAAATCTCAACATTAATGATGTGTTTTCTAAAATACTAGGATGTTTTATCTAAACTGTTTTATCCAGACAGTTACTTCTTTTTTTTGAGACAGGGTCTTACTTTGTTGCCCAGGCTGGAGTGCAGTGGAGTCATCATAGCTCGCTACAGCCTCCAACTCCTGGCTTCAGGCAATCCTTCTGCCTCAGATAGCTACATCTATAAAGAACTAAGTATTCCAGGTTAAAAGGCATGAAGAGGAACATCTCTGAAAATACGTGTCAATCCTGTAACAGCAGTCCCCAACCTTTTTGGCATCAGGGACTGGTTTCACAGAAGACAATTTTTCCATGGATTGAGGGGGTAGAGGAGGGACGGTTTCTGGATGATTCCAGCACATCACATTTATTGGCAGTCAAACCTCTCTGCTAATGATAATCTGTATTTGCAGCCGCTCCCCAGTGCTAGCATCACTGCCTCAGCTCCACCTCAGATCATCAGGCGTTAGGTTCTCATAAGGAGCCATGCATAGTTTACAGTAGGGCTGGTGCTCCTATGAGAATCTAATGCCACCGCTGATCTGACAGGAGGAGCGAGCGATGAGGAGCGGCTGTAAATACCGATGAAGCTTCCTGTGCTCACCTCCTACTGTGCAGCCTGGTTCCTAACAGGCCACAGACCCATACAAGTCCATGGCCCGGAGGTTGAGGACCACAGCTGTAATAAATTGTCAAAGAATGGTCAAATTACTACTTTGGATAATAAAAAGAAATTGCACAAAATAACTGTTTTTATCCATTTCTAGTCTGCATAAAAAGTAGGCAAACAATTAATACACAGTAAATAAAGCAATTGATCTTTTCCAAAATCCACAAAGTTATGATTTTCTCAGTGGTTTGTGCCAGCTTTCTGCAGACTTTGATTACTGCAACTGTGCAACCTGCTAAACCAAGAGAAACACCATAGCACAATGACACTGCTAAAAAATCCGTTTGTTTAAGGTCATTTCCTAACAGGAAACATTTTCGGAATCCTCTCCTAGGTACTTTTTACGTTAACGAGAAATTTCACTAAGGAATCTGAAAAAGCACTAACATAATATCCCTGAAGTTTTTACCTGAGACCAGAGGGAGGAATCGCAATGACTCCTTTGTCTTCTCACCACTGATCAAATGGCTGGGGCAGAGTTAGGCAAAATTGTTGCATTTACGTGTCATCACAGACACTAACAGAGGACCAGCTGCTGACGTAAGGAGAGCAGAGAGTGCGGCTCTGGCCACCGCCAGCCCACACTAGGGAAGCTCGGCTTGAGGGTGGCAGAGAAGGGTGCTGTGTGCCGCTGTGACAAGGCACTGGTCTAAACAGTGTTCATCTCCAACAATGCTTCTTTGCTGTGTGAATAACCATGAACTATTTTTGTGGATTGGGAAACGGTAAAATAAATTTAAAAACTAGGCTCATCCCAGCATATCTTCTATAGCAAAGCTGTCTAAATTATGTGAAAGCCAATTCTTATTTTTAATTCACTAGGAGAATGCATACTGAATCTCACAGGCTACATGTGACATATACTATTCATCCATCCATTTGTTTTTCGAAAGGGGCTTAAGTTTCAGTGCATGCATGGAATGACAGAATTTAAGCCAGTACTAAACATTCAATGGCAGAGTCAGAACAGCAACACCTCGTAACTTCTACGCAGGAGACAGTAGGCAATCCCTTCATCAAAACACTAAGTCCAGAGACTTATCTAATGCTGGCCATGTAAATGTCCATGAATGATATTTTTCAAAGACTGCAAGCCTATTCTCACAAAATTCTGAAGTCTTTCAGACGTTCTTCTGTCACTGCTAACAGAAAGAAGTCACACAATTACTTGATAATCTCGATTTAAGTTGAGGTTTTGGCATGTGTGACATCAGTATCACAAATTAAAATGAGTCCCAGAGTAGGATACCTCTCTTCTCATCTCCTTCACTAAAATGCAGAAGACAATCTGGTTGTTTTTTATTTTAAATCTAAATCAAATACTAAGATTCAAATCCACATGCTGTGTTTTGACTGGATTAGAAGACAGACACCCAGTCACAGCACTGGATTAACCGCTGTGCTCTGCACCATCTGAACTCAGTCCAGCTACGTTTTGCTACCAAAAAAAAAGTATGAGATTGTGAAGACAGGGTTAAAATCCCTTAGAGTTACGGAAGTGACGGGATACCAAACATCTACACAGATTCAGAAGTAACATCAGCTTTAAAATTTAATCTGTGGATTTTTCAGTTTCAAAAAATGGGCTTATACATTTCTTAAGAGCTTAACTTTATTCTCTCAAACAGATAGTAATTATCTCAAGAATTATGAGAATGAAGTCAGAAATTTACCACCCTAGAACCTATTGTTTGCTCTTTTTAATCCTTTATTTGTATATAATAAAGGAGAAACAGTAGATAATCAGACAGAGAACACTAGGGTTTTTTTCTGGATATCATCATTTACCTTTACCAGATGTTTCTATCGGGATTCCAGCACTTCTATCCCTAGCACAGCTTGTTTGCCCCACAGTTGTCCTTACCTGTGATTGGTCAACAGAGCACACCTGAAATAGACACAACTTACAATGCCGGTGCTCCCTGCTTTCTGTAAAGGGTCGGACAGTCACTGTTTCAAGCACTCGTGGGCCACAAGGTCTCTGTCACAGCTACTGGGGCACAGTAGATGTATGAATTAGTGAGCATGGCTGTGCTCCAATAAAACATTATTTATGACTTTGGGAGGCCCAGGTGGGAGGATTGCTTGAGGCCAGGAGTTCGAGACCAGCCTGAGAGAGACCCTGTCCCTACAAAAAATTAAAGTTAGCCAGGTGTGGCAGTGTGCACCTGTAGTCCCAGATACTCAGGAGGCTGATGCAGGAGGATTACTTGACCCCAGGAGTTTGAGTCTGCAGTGAGCTGTGATGACATCACTGTACTCTGGGCTGGGGCAACAGAGCAAGACCCTGTCTCAAACAAAAAAACAAACAATAGATACTGAAATTTGAATTTCACAACATTTTTACCTGTCGCAAAATATTCTTTTGCTTTTTTCCCCTCAACCATTTAAAAATGTAAAAGCTGTTCCTGCGCTTTACAAAAACAAGAGGCAGGTGGGGCCATCTATGGTTTGGGAGCCCTGAGCTGGACCAGCAGGAAGCTGGGGCCACACACCCAGGCCCAGGGCATGAGAGGAGGCCGCAGGGGGCTGTGCCATCTTGGCAGAGCTCAGCCTGCAAGAGTGTTTGCCAAACACACCAATTTTTCAGGAGAGTTCTTTTTATTGGAAATATCCCAAATCTTAAAATTAGGGTAACTAACTAAAAAGTGCTAAAAAATTGTGCTTCCCATTCCAGAAGCTATAGCTAAAAAAAATAATTAAAAAAATATAAAAACTGTGCTGACTACTGAAAAAGAAAAACCACTAACCTCTAATTTGTTACCTGTTACAGTAGCCCTTCTTATCTAAGGTCATGTTTTTTGAGGTTTCAGTTACCTGTGCCTAACCAAAGTAAGAAAATATTAATTGGAAAATTCCAGAAATAAACAGTTCATAAATTTTGTGGGTTTTTTTTTTTTTTTGAGACAGGGTCTTGCTCTGTCACCCCAGCTAGAGTTAGAATACAGTGACATCATTACAGCTCACTGCAACCCCAAACTCCTGGGCTTAAGCGATCCTCCTGCCTCAGCCTTCCAAGTAGCTGGGACTACAGACACACACCACCACGCCTGGCTAATTTTCTATTTTTAGTAGAGATGGGGTCTCGCTCTTGCTCAGGCTGGTCTTGAACTCCTGGCCTCAAGTGATCCTCCCGCCTCAGCCTCCCAGAGTGCTGGGATCACCAGTGTTAGCCACTGCGCCCACCCGACCAACAATTCTTAAGTTTTAAATTGCATGCCATTCTGAGCAGCATGATGAAATCTCGCTCTACCCCGTCCAGGATGTGGAATTCTCCCTTTGTCCAGCATCTCTGAGCTATAGACACTCCCTGCCTGTCAGTCACTTGAGGCTACCAGCTTGACGGTCTGTTCTGGTATTGCAGTGCCTGTGTTCATGTCGCCCTTATTTTATTTAATAATGGCCCCAAGGCAGGAGAGTAATGATGCTGGCAATTAGGATATGCCAAAGATAAGCTGCAAAGTGCTTCCTTTGAGTGTAAAGGTGAAAGTTCTTGACTTAATAAGGAAAAAACTGTATTCTAAAGTTGCTAAGATCTAAGAACAAATCTATCCATGAAACTGTGAAGGAAAAAAATTTGTGCTAGTTTTGTCATCACACCTGAAAATATGGCCAGTGTGTGATAAGTGCTTAGTTAAGATGGAAAAGGCTTTACATTTGTGACTGGAAGACATGAACAGCAACTATTCTGACTGACAGTAGGTAGGTTTGGTATTATCCTCTGTTTCAAGCATTCCAGGAGCTCTTGGAAAGTATTCTCTGTGGGTTATAGGGGACTACTGTATTCAACTTGGGATCATATTAACCTGATTAAAAAACGGGCAAATGGATTTAAGTAGACATTTCTCCAAAGAGGAGATAAAAATGGCCAATAAACACACGAAAAGATGCTCAACATCATTAGTCAGAGAAATGCAAATCAAAACTACAAAGAATACCACTTCATGCCCACTAGAATGGCTAAAATAAAAAATAAAGACAATAAGAAGTATTGGTGAAGTGTTGGTGAAGTGATGGGGAAAACAGAACCTTCAGCTGTTGTTGGTAATGTAAAATGAAGCAGCTACTTCGGAAAACAATTTAGCAGCTTCTCGAAATATTAAACATACAGTTGCCAGATGACTCAGCAATTCTACTCCTAGGCATGTACCGAAGAGAAACGAAAACATACAACCACACAAAAACCTGTACGTGACTGTTCACAGCAGCATTATTTATACTAGCCAAAAAGTGTAAGCAACTCAAATTATCGATTTTATTAATTGATAAAAATGGCTAAACAGAATGTGGCCTGCTATACAACAGAACGTCATCTGGCAGTGAAGGGAATGAAGCATTAGCACTTGCTATACTGCTATGAGTGGAAGGAGAAGGTCACAAGGATCAGAGGCTGCAGCTTCTATCTCCAGGGGTCGTGCAGAACCGGGGGTCTAGACAGAGGATCCGGGGTTGCTTGGGTTGGCATGTGAGAGGGAAAGGACGGCATGAGGGCTAATCGGTACAGGGTTTCTTTGCAGGGACAAAATGTTCAAAAAGATTTAGGTGATGGTTGCACACCCGGAGAAGGTCCACTGGCTCCTAAGGTGCGTCACTAGCGTGTGTTAATTTTGCTCCACTGGAAACAGTCACCTGCCTGTCGCCCCTGTCTTCTGCAACACAGGTGCTGAGGCTGGGCCCACACCTGACATCTCCTGGGAGTGATGCTGAGTCTCTTGGGCCTACCCCCTGCTCTGAAAAGTGGAAATCATACACAATTCTCTGACGGTATAAAAGTGACTGGATGAGACAACATTGAATCTGCAGTTGCTTATTCACTGCCAACAAGAGGGTAGAGCGCAAAGCAGGAACGGCACAGCATTGCACAGACCTCCCAGCTCAAGTTCTGCCCCGGACGACCCTGCAGTCAGTGGGCTCTTGCCTCACCTGTAAATGAGGGAGGCAGGGTGGCTGCGAGGTTTAACCGACTTCCTGTGAGAAGTGTCGAGAAGAGAGCCTGCAGCTGGGCCGCCATTCCTGTCCGGCCGTCCCGGCTCCAGAGTATTCCCAGATCTCAAGCAGGGTGGGAGGTTTGAATAACAGTCCCCACAAGAGATGGCCACATCCTAATCTCTGGAATATGGCAAAAAAGGACTTTGCAAATGTGATAAAGATCTTGAGTTGGGAGATTATGCTGGATTGTCCGTGTGGGCCCTAAATGCTATCAAGGGTGTCCTATTATATGAGGGAAGAAGAGACTCATGAGGCAGGAGGCCCCAAGATGATGGAGGCCACTGCTGGCTCAGAGATGGAGACTCCGCCCGGGGAAAGCTGCAGCCAGGAGAGGCCTCTGCCCTGCAGCCTCCCAAGGGAGTGCAGCCCTGCCCACCTCTTGGTTTCCGCTCAGAGAAACTGATTTTGGACTTTTGGCCTTCCAAACTGTAAGAGATAAATTTGTGTTGTTTTAAGCCACCAAGTTTATGGCCCTCTGTCACAGAGGCCGTAACGCAGAGGCAAGCAAAGGTGGCTGTACTCTTTCCCCTCCTGCTCCATTAATGATGAAATTGTAATCAACAGGTCATTCCTTTTAGAACTTTGCTTCATATACCCCTTTATTTTCCCCATTATGAAATCACAACCAGACTCAAGCTATTAAGCAAAATCAACCCTTTCTATTAGCTACTGGGTAAATTTCAAGATCTTTATGTATGCAGAAAAAAATAACTAGAAATAGTTTGTCATTTTTGTATTGGGTTATATTTGGGTTTCTAATTTTAAAATCCTAGGGCTCAGATGTTAAAGTAGAAAGCATCATCAGATTTTATGCACTCACGTACTAGGCCATTTAAAGATTTATAGCACAAATGAAATGATCTCAGTACACAGTTCACCTCTAATATGTGCATAAACGGCAACACAGACATTATATAACAATTTACAAATTGAGTGTAGAAAGTTCTCACAAAATGAGTAATTAATAATTCACTGTTTCAACAATCCCCACAGGTTTACTGAGCACAAAGGACATGCAAATGCACTCTGCTAGATATTAGTGCAGGGGCGAGAAACCTACAGACTTTTAGATCTTTAAGTGTGGCCTTTTGACTGAATCCAAATTTTACGGAACAAATCCCTTTATTTTTATTAATACATTTTTGTTCATCTTTTATATTTTATTTTTAAAATGAACGTATTTAAAATACCAAAGAATAAGTTTCAACAATCCTCCCAGGTTGACCAGCACAATTAGAACACTGGTAAGCCAAAAGGGCTAAATTGACTGACGCTATGCTCATGATTTAGTTCTAATTTCCCCCACCTGACTGGGGCCCTGCTGCAAGAGGATGGTTGGTGAGAGTTTACTGGCATCAAGTACATCACTGTTATCAGCTTTGGACAACAGTGAACTGTGTTTAAGTGGAATTTGTGAATAGTTGCACAGCTTAACAGTATTTTTTAATTCTATCTGCTTAACGGCCCATCATGTCAAAGGAGACCAAGAGAATGCTGAAGGAAGAAAACAGATTTTTTAATTAGGATTCAGAATTGCAATAGTATCTTGTTTCTGCTAAAGATGATTTGCTTGCTTTGTGATACTGCAATATCAATGTTAAAGAAATTCAATGCTCATCAGCATTATAACACTCATAAGGACCACAAACAGAAATTAAAAGATGAAAAGCAAAAGCAAAGACGATTCTTTCAAGCAGCAATAAGACCTGGAAATAATGCTACTGAAGCAACTTATAGTTAACACGAGGTCTGTCCAGAAAGTATCCAGCCATTGTTAATATAACCAGAACATATTACATGGCTGCATACTTTCTGGATTGACCTCAAATATTTGGGAAAAAAGGAAAGCCATTCAGTGATGTAGAAATTGTGAAAGAATACACTATCAAAGTTGTAAGATGCTTAGATGTAGATAACATTTCAAAGTACAAACAACTGCCTCTTTGAAGGAGAACCATAACTGATTGGCAGCATGAATTAGCCTTCAACTTAATAGAACCTCATGCAATACTTTAGAAGGAAAATATATATTATTCAATTGCTTTGGATGCATCAACTAATACTAGAAACTCAGTGCATACTTCATTCAGGTCATAACAGAAGATTTTCTTGCTATGAAGAGTTACTCTGGGCACTCTTGCAAACAGAACACAGGGAATAGATATCTTCAACAACTTTCAAGATAAATGTCACGAAGATGTACTGAATTTGGTAAATTCAGAGAGTGTATATACAGGCGGTGCACCTTCCATGACAGGAAAACATGAAGAGTTTATTGCACAGACAAAAAAAGTATTAACAGATCCAGATGCTCTTCTTTCTTTTCATTGCATCTTGCATCAGCAAAATCTCTGTGCTAAAGCTGTTTTGACACTTTGTAAGAAATTATAAGTATTGTTAACTATATTGTGCAAATGCATCATCAGTTTCGCAACATGCTAAAATTGAACAATGAGGCATTCAGTGTGGTTTTGCCATATCTCTCTGAAGTGTGTTGGCTAAGGCAGGGGGGTGTTAGCCAAAATTTTATCTCTGCAAGAAAAGATAGTTAAATTTTACGCAGAACAGAATCAGTAATGTGAATTACTGCAGGAATATTTCTATAGGAATGCAGCATTTCAGTGTGATATCATATCAAATCAAAACGACCTGAGTATTTCTTTGCAAAGTAAAACTAAGTCTATATACGATATGTGACAAAAAAATTCAAGCATTTCAAAAAAAGCTATCTTTTTTCAAAACACTACTTCAAAAGGAAATTTTGGCAGTTAGCAAAGGTCGTTAATGAGCAGAATGATATATGGGAATCATTTCAAAAATATACAGCTGTTATAGACCTATTAATTGGAGAGTACAATGAAAGGTTCAGTGACTTTGAGAATCATATCACACTCAAATTAGCATTTTGGCCTCACCTAGTTGATATTACCAAGGAACCTAAAGAATTACAGATGGAATCCACTGAACTCTCAGTAGATGACATTTTCCAGTCATTGTTTGATGCTAAGACAGATCCAATTAAAATATGGAAAAATGCAGTAGAATAATACCCATGCCTTTGGCAACATGCCCAAAGGCATGCTTTTCAACCACTTATTGCTGTGACTCTACATTCTCCTACCCAACCCAAATCAAGATGCCCTTAAGGTCACAAATGACTGACACCCTCTAGAGGATCAAGTGAGTCTTTGGACCTCCATGCTGCAACCACGTATTCAAATGTTTTCCAACAAAAAGTAGACATAATAGTCAAAGGTCAGTTAACTTTAAAATGAACAAATAGTTTTCATTTTTTGAAATTATTAAGTACACAGTAGTTCATTTTTTAAAAAATGTACATTTTTAAGTATATCTAATTGAAGTTTCTTGAATGCAGCTTTATTTGATTACAGCTAAATTAATGCAGCCTTTCAACATGAAAAGGTCCCCCTCTCCCCCCCCCAGCACTAGTGGATGTGATTGTTAAACTAAATGCTTTAACAACTACGTAAATAAAGTCTTACAAGAAAACTGAAGGTAAGAGTATCATTCAGGTCAATAATCTTAGTAATTTGATACCGGTAAACTCAAGATGCATAACCAAACATTGGTATGTAAGATGTAGTCCAGAGTAATAACATTTATGGCATGAAGTGAGTCAGATAATGTTCTCCTCCCACAACACTGGATTTGTTTTCTACAGATCTACCTCACTCTGGGAAACTTAAAACATACTAATCCCTCAGCTATAAAGAGAAGGAAACGACTCCACATTTAATACAGGTTAAAATTAAAATTCTCATTTTAGTCACTAACCAACACTTATCTACAAGTGGAAGGAAATGAATATCGGAATTAATCAATTTTATAATATTATACATCCAAAATGTAATTTTAACTCCCATTCTCCACTGCATCAGGGTTGGCTGCCAGTAGTGGAGCTGGGCACGGCATTTAAGGAAGGAGGAGAAACAGCAAATCAAAGCAAGAACCAGGAGTAACACATAGGCTCCCTAAATATTGTGCAAGGAAAAAGAGAGAGAGAAAGTGAAGTTATAAGGCATACTTTTAAGTGTTAGTAAAGCATCATGGTAGATAAATGCTTAGCAACAAAGTAAAATAAACAAACTGCAGTGAAACAGAAACAAAGAAAAACCCCAAGGCTCATCTGTTCCATTCTGGTGAAAGTGGGCGGGGAGATGGCAAAGGCCAACTCTGCAGGCGTAGAGTGACTCAGGCCCCACCAGGATAGCAGGACTGCCCCCGAAGGGCCATGGGCAGAGCCTCTGAGTCTGTGACCCAAGGGCAGGTCCAGCAGCCCCAGCACACCCACCTCCTGCCTCACAACCACAGCAGGGGTCAGGCTCACCCTAGCTCCATCTCACCAAAGAGGAAACAAACGTTGTGGTTGTTCGAGAGGAGGTGTGGCCAACTCATCCAAGGGCACTGGGCCAGGAAGGGGTGGGTCCTGAGCCTGAGCTGTCAGCCTTCCTGCAGTGGGCTGCTCAGGGCAGAAGGCCATTCACCTGTACCTGGTGCACTCCACTCAGTGGTGAGGGGCTGCCAACCAGGCCGGACACTGGCCACATGGCCGATTGTTTTCAGGCAAGGACAAGGCAATCCAGTGAGTCTTCTCGGAACTCTTGAAGTAGTGTGCTACACAAAACCACTACTTCAGTTAAAAATGTTTGTTAACTGTCAAACTTTTAAGATACCAACACAGCACAGAGGAAGAAAGGCAACCTGAAGTTGTCCTTACTGTGGCGGGAATGTAAAGGTTATTTACTTAAGAGATGGGGATAAAATCTACTGAGTTTTAGCATCACACCATTCAAAAACAAACACCGTCTTCAACAGCTAGACTTTTGCTTATGAAATTATCATTCTCCTCTAATGAGTTAAAAAAAATCCATATATCCTAGATGCAGATCTAATAAACAGCTCAAGTAAATAAGCTTTCATAACTTAAAAAGAACAAACTTAAATACCTCAAATTCTAGTGTTATCTTTTTCTCACCATATATCTCACAATCTTGCTTTTATTATATAAAGCATAGTCTCCCATAGGATAATATTGCAATTGTCAGTCATATTTCTGAAGAATTATGACATAATATGCATGTTTAATGAAAGGATATTATACACACACATATATACATATACATCCAAACATATCATTAAAAGGTTGAGCAAGTCAACCAAAATGTTACTCATGGCTATCTTAGCAGGATTGCAGGAAGACTTTTGTCCTCTTTACTATTCTCCAAGGCTTGAGATGTTCTATAATGAGCATGCATTCTTCTTAAATCAGAAAAATTATGTTTTTAAAATCTGTCTAGTCTTAACATAAAAAATAAAGAAAAATATACCTGCGTGTTCATTGAAAATAGAAAGATAATGTGGGGCTTCACTACATGACTGAACAAATAAAAAAACTTCAGTTTTTTTATTTCAATGACAATTTTACAAATAATAAAAAAGAACACATAATGAAAACCATCATACTAGTATTTCCACACCTGCTGTTGGCGTGGTTATCACTAACTCCAGTGTGCATTCGCCAGGTACTGCTGCGCTGACACACAGAGATGCACTTGAGACGTGCTTGTCACTCTGCACTGAGACTTTCACCCAGACACCCTGTTGTAATCCATTAAAAAGACACCTGGCCTTGAACCATGGCTCTCAGAGCCATCCAACATAGGAACAGTCATAAAAACGCCTGTCACAAAAGGAACCAAAGATGACACAGCATAAATTTAAGCTTCTGTGCACAAGCTAGATCAACAAACCCTGGAAAAAGGTTTTAAATTCTCAAGCAAAAAATCTGTTGTAAAACAGATTGATCTGAGTAAATGTACAAAATGCCCTGAATAGCCCTGTTTATGGTGAGTGTACTACTTTGCTAACTGAAAAATCTAATGAAGGTCTACCTTACTTTTTTTCCATATGCAGTTAAGAGTCTCGAAAATTTTTAAGTCCTAAACAAGATTTTCCAAATTTCCTAAAAATCATTTGATTTTTAGTATAGTTGATCAGTACAAATAGAAACATTCACAAAAACAACACTACTCAATATATAATTTTCCACCAAATACCATCATGGGGGTTTGGCATTATGGAAGATGTCCTCAATATATTTTTTTCCTGGCTTTAAAAAATGGCCACGTATTGTTTTTATTAATACTAAAAAAAGGGCGAAGGTTTGGGGAGATATTAGTCAAAGGATACAAAATTTCAGTTAGAAGAAATAAGTTCAAGAGATCTATTGTATAACATGGTAACTACAGTTAATAACAATGTATTCTTGAAAACCATTGAGATTTTAAGTGCTCTCACCCAAAATATGATAAATGTTAAAATTATCTCAATTTAGCCATTCCACAATGTATTCATATTTCAAAACAACATACTGTACATGATAAACACATACAATTTTTTGTCAATTAAAAAATAAAAATAAATAGAAAAAAAACCCCACCAATTCATACTATGATTAAAACTAGGATTAAATATAGACTTGTGTTATTGCCAGCTAGTAAATGTCTTAAGGCATCTTATATTTGTGTTGCAAGCACCTAGCACAATATCTGGGACATAGCAAATGTCTAATAAATGTTGGCTGGGTAAATAAATGTATCCACAAAGACTCATTTTTAATCCCTACACATAAATTGGGAAGCACTCTAGGGAAGATGTGCCAAAACAAATGGTTTGTTTTCACAAACACTATAGGACTTTAAAAACATTTAAGAAAAATAAATGAAGAAAAATCAATGACACAGAGAAAGACCATAAGAAAACCTCTATAAATATGTTTAATGGAAAATGATCCCCTGCAAAAGATAACTGACATATTAACTGTTTCTGTAAGAATTATGCCCCACCCAATCCCAAAAGAACATGAGGTGACTCAGTGTTCAAAGCACAATAAGATCATTGAGAGTAAATGAAAACAGTCCATTTGAAGAAAGGTGTGACGAGTACTCCAGCTACAACCACTAGCACAGAGCACAATGATGTGGCTGGGAGTCTTCCAGTACCTAAAGCAAGACGAGCACTATACTACATTACAGAGTAGCTTTCCTCTCTGACTTCTCAAGCATAGATCTGAATACATCACTCTCTTCCCTCGAGACACATCCAAACATTCCTCCTTTCCAGAGCATGGTAGTATTTACACTCAGTTTCCAACTCCCTATAAGCTGGGAGAACTGCCCTGAGGGCCTGGGCCAGCATCCAGAGGCAGCATGTTCACTCCTCACCCTGGGGGTCTGGTGGGAGCATCTCTAGTCCCCACCCTGGGAGCCTGGGCTGGGGTCTGGTGGGAGCATCTCCAGTCCTCAAACATACATGATAATTATATATGGAAACCTCCAATCTGAGTGAAGAGTTTGGAATAACTCACAGAAAAAAAAAAAAAAAAACAGATTTAGGTTGTTTATATCCTTGTAGCATGATTTCTATGTTGTACAATTGGAATTTATACTGTTTTAGCCAGCATCAATGTTTAATACTGGAGCTGGGCACAGTGGTAAGTGCCTGTAGTCCCAGCT
>CAUYSK010075782.1:0-56004 GCA_963575035.1 Avahi laniger
ATCTGCCCCTGAAGGCACACACTCCTCAGTAGGCTCTTTCACAGATCTCTCCTCCGTGCCCCAGGGCAGTGCGATGGTGACTTGGGTGTACGGGGCCTGGTCTGCAGGCCTGACCCCTGGACCCTGGAGATCAATACCTGACCCTGTCAGGGGGAGAGGTGTTGGTCTTGAATCACCTACATGGTGCCCAAGGTGGATCAGTTTCACTCCACCTCGGGATTTGCCACACTCTCCTGGAGTCCCCAGGCAAGTAGCACCTGGGAGGGCTGCTGGGTAGGGAAATCGCAGTCTCAGTACCCCTCAGTCTGCTGTAGGGCCCCAAAAGGAAAGGTCCTGTTCCTTGGAGATGCCTCCGTGTGATGGCTAAATTGTCTTTCTGGGTACGCATGGGTAGGGAGGGGCAAGGAAAGAATGGAGCACTGTGGCGTCTGCCAATAGGTTCGGGTCTATGCCTGGGGAGGTGCCCCGAGGGGGCTGGGAGCCCGGCGCTGAGTCCGCAAGAAGCCACTGCTCACTGGCGGCAGCCGTCTCTGGGCTGGTATCTGCAGGTCTCTCCAGCTGCTCAGGAGCCCACCAGCAGTCCGAGATGCAAGGGAGGGGCAAGTTAACCGCTCCACCTACCCTTGTAGCTGGTCTCCAAGCCTCTCAGGACCTTTCTCCTTCCAGTTCTCCTCCGCAATGTCTTCCCATGGAGTCTCCTGTAGTTTCAGGCACCCTTCTTTCTGACTCTCACCCGATCTGTGTTTCTCTGCTCCCTTATTTTTTTTTTTCTTTCTTCTAAAATTCATCTTTTTTGCAGAGACTTTCTGCCTGGTGGCTTGTCTCATCTGCCATCTTGGCTCTCTACTGGTATATCTTTTATCTGAAGTCTTGGGAAAGTGTTGTTGAACCTATTTTGAGATACACACACACACGCACACACAGACACATAGAAATCAGTAGAATTACCATTTTTTATGTCAGCCCATCTAGTTTTTTATGTCTGCCTGTGTATCTGTGTAAATTTTGTGTGTGTGCATGTGTGTGTATGAAAGAGAGAGAGCGAACAAAGAGACATTACCTAAAAAGAAAAAAATATGCAGAGTATATGGAAAATTTAGTATTTCATATACTTCAGGAAACAACTGGTGTTATATTAGCATAATAGAGGAAACAAGGTGGGGCATGCCATGATATTACAAATCTATGCTGTTGTCATCCACACCATGGCTTTTGTAAGTCTATCAGACAGAGGAACAGGGATAGGTAATAGTTTAATAAGTCTCTGGAGGTTCATATTTTTGTCTTAATAAAATTTACTACTTTATAAAGCATTCTTCTTTTCTCCACTTTTATTAACTACCAACCAACAAAAACTCAGCATCATCACTTAAATCAATTTAAATTTGTGCTGCACCTTTGCTTTATTAAATGATTATTTATAAGCATATGACTTTGCTTCCTTCCACTTCCAAGCAAATTTAGTTTCCCTTTCAGAAAAATATCCTCAGTTGTTACCTTTTGTTATTTTCCTTGTCCTCCTTTCCTTACTTCAATGTCTTCATTTGCCTTTTAGAATAAATTTCAAAGTTGTATTTCTGTTGGGAACCTGAATTTGTGAAACACAATCATGAACAGAGTGAAAGTACAAAGCATGATAAGAAAATTCAGAACAATGTAAAATCATCATAGATTGTAGTAGAGGGAGGCATTATCTCTAAGTTTTCTACAATGAACTTTACAACAAAGATGATGATAGCTCTCCTTAACCACAATCACTAAATTGATACCAAGCAGCAATTATTAATCTAAAGAAACTAAGGATGTACTTAGATGCCAATTTTGTATAGACTTTTATTATCATAGAGATGCAAATGAAACTAAATTTTGGTGTTTTTTTTGTAAGAAAACAATGAGTAATAACTTCATGAAATAATCATTTTTCCTGTACCATTCACAAAGAATTGCATTCACTTTCTTTGTGCATGGAAAGTTTTTCTGTTTTCTTTTTTCCAGTCTCTAAGTTCAGACATGTCATCAGAATACATCTGGGTATACAATTTTTTCATTAATTATTCCTAGTACTCTGAGATTTTCAGTCTTTGGATTTACAGACTCATATTTTTATTTAGTGAAGAAAAGCTTTCCTTGATTAGATGTTAAACTGTTCCTTCTCTTCCATTCATTTTTCTGTGAATTTCTGCTATGTATAGGTTGAATATTTCATATTTGTCTTTAGGTATTATCATTTATACCATTTGAACTTCTCTTCCATTTATTGGTGATTTTACTTTCTGTCTCCTACTTAACATATTTACATCTCCTTATACAACATTTTCTGCTACTCTTTGGGTTCCAAACAAATTTTTTTTCCTTATCTTTTAACAATACGCTGTTTGAAAGAGTTCTACTTCCAAAAATAGTGAGTTAACTTATTTGGACAACTGAAGAACAACTGAACAGTTGTAAACTGACTAAAAGAATTATAAAATATAAACAAAAAATCTGATTGAAGTTACCTTGGTAGTGAGGACTTGCAAGGCTATGATGTGCAGAGAAGGGAAGATCAGGGAGATGTGTGTTAGACATTTGGTCCTACTGTTTTTCCTTCAATGCACTGCCACTTTGAAAGGAGAGACTGGGAGTTTGAGAAGCTATGCAGAACTCCTAGCCATCTCACAGTATTGGCAAGCCAAATATTACAACTGGAACAACAAGCAAGTATACCAGTAAATAAACTTGGCTTTTAGTTGAAATACCGAAAGGCTTTACACTTTAGTAATAAAGACAGAAACAACATGGACTAGATCTCACAAGGTCTGACCTTAGCTCCAAATCATTTACATCTGTGATTACATTAAGGGGACATACTTCTGGATTTAATCCTGGCAAGGCAGGGGCACAAGGAGGTCAATAATTGCCAGGTGAAAGACATAGATTTAGTGGGATTCTTACCAAACCATCTAACAAATGGAAACATCTCTTCCTTTCCTGGTAGAAACCAGAAATTCTAAATCAGCAAATCCAAAATTGTGGTAAAAGAAAGCATGAATACTCCAAGTGGGTTTTTGGGAGTGACATTTAGATGAACCACTAATATCAGGGACATAACACTGTAAAATAGCCCTTAGTTCAAATTATATACTGTGTTTTACTGATGCAAAAGTTAAAGCTCAGTGTGGTTGAGCAACTTTGTGAAAGTAACACATACAGTGAGGGGTTGAGAAAAAATTTGAACCTAATTGAATCCTCTTTCAGAGGTGTCACTCTGCCCACCATTCATTAGGCAATACAAGGGTGATCATGGCTGCCATACAATTAATATATTTGCATTTCCCAATATGTGGGGAACTCACTGGAAGCAAGACATTTAACTTATTAGACTTTGTAACTCCAGAAGTTAGCAAATAGCTTGACACAAAATAGGACTTCCATAAATATTTGATTGATAAATGGATGATTTACTCAAACAACTCAGGTGAATTCACTCAGGTGAATAACTCATGGTGAGTCTGACTGATTAATTTTGTTCTGTCTGTTTATTGATCATAACAGTGCTCTGTGAGTTTAATCATTGTGCTAAAGTTCTTAGATTCAGTCACATAGGACTTGATGTATGTAGCAGAATTAATCAAACAGAAGAAAGAATCAGTGAGCTCAAAGACAGACTATTTGAAAATACACAATTAGAGGAGAAAAAGAAAAAAGAAAGGAAGTGTTTATGGGATCTACAGCACAACATCAAAGAGCAAATATTTGGGTTATTGAAGCTCAAGAGGGAACCAAGAAAGACAGACAGGTAGAAAGCTTATTCAAAGAAATAATAACAGAAAACTTTCTGAACCTGGAGAAATATATAAATATCTGGGTGCAGGAAGGTCTTAAGTCACCAATCAGATTCAATCAAAATAAGAATACCCCAATACATGTTATAGTCAAATTCTCAAAGTCAAAGACAAAGAGAGGATCCTGAAAGTAGAGAGAGAAGAGAGGCAAATAACATATAAGGGAGATCCAATATCCTGACAGCAGACTTCTTAGCAGATAGCTTACAAATTAGGAGGGACTAAATAATATAATCAGAGTGTGGAAGGAAAAAAAAAAAAAAACCCTGTCAACTAAGAATACTGTACCCAGCAAAGCTATCCTTCAGAAATGGAGATAAAAACTTTCCCAGACAAACAAAAACTGAGAGAATTTATTGTTACCAGACTTGTCCTAAAAGAAATGTTAAATGGAGTTCTTCAAGCAGAAAGAAAAGGACACTAATGTGATTGCTACACTATTATTGTAATCATGGTTTGTAAAGCGCTTATATTATTACTAAGAATACTAAAAGAGGAAACTATTAAAAATAACTACAACAATTTGTTAAGAGGCAGGCAATATAAAGATGTAAATTATGACATCAAAATTCAAAATGTGGGAAGAGAAGGGACTTAATAGATACAGATAGTTTTTGGTTTTTTTTTTAATCAAAGTTAGATTGGTATCTGTTTTAACTAACTTGTTGTAACTACAGGATGATTTTTGTAAGCCTCATGGTAACTACAAAGCAAAAAATCTATAATAGATACACCGAAAATAAAAGCAATAAATTAAAACATATCACCAGAGAAAATCACTTAACCACAAAGGAAGACAGGAATAAAGGAAGAGAGATGTTACAAAACAACTAGAAAATAAGTAACAAAATGGTAGTAGTAAGTCCTTACCTATAATTAATAACATTAAATGTAAATGGGCTAAATTCTTCAATTAAGAGAAATAGAGTGGCTGAATGGATTAAAAAATTTACCCAATTATATGCTGTCTGAAAAAAACTCACTTCTCCTATAGGCTGAAAGTGAAGGGATAGAAAAAGATATTCCATGCAAATGGAAAGAGCAGAAGTGGCTACACTTATGTCAGATCAAATGAATTTTTAATCAAAAACTATAAAAGGAGACTGAGAAAATTATTATATAGTGATAAAGAGGTCAAATCAGCAAGAGGATATAATTATAGTAAATACATATGCATTTGACACTGAAACATCCAAATATAGAAAGTAAATCTTAATAGATCTAAAGAGAGATAAACTACAATACAATAATAGTAGAAGACTTCAATATCCCACTTTTGGCAGTGGAAAGAACATCCAGACAGAAAATTAACAAAGAAATGTCAGAGTTGAACTGTACTCTAGACCAGATGGACCTAACAGACATTTACAGAACATTTCATTCAACTGCTGAAGAATATACATTCTTCTCATCAGTATATGGAACATTCTCTAGGGTAGAGCATATATTAGGGCACAAAATAAGTCTCAACAAATTTTAAAAAGTCAAAATCATATTAAGTATTTTTCCTGACCACACAGAATAAAAGTACAAATTAATAAAAAAAGGAACTTTGGAAACTGTAAAAATACATGAAAATTAAGAAATGTGTCTGAATGACCAATGGGTTAATAATGAAATTAAGAAGAAAATTTAAAACTTTCTTGAAATAAATGAAAATGGAAACACAACATACTAGAACCTATAGCATAGAGCAAAAGCAATGTCAAGAGGGAATTTTATAGCAATAAACAAAATAGAAAGACTTCAAATAAACAACTTAATGAAGCACCTCAAGGAACCCAAAACAAGAACAAACCAAACCCTAAATTAGTAAGCAGAAAGAAATAATAAAGATCAAAGCAGAAATAAGTGCAACTGAGACTAAAAAACAATACGGAAGATCAATGAAATGAAAAGCTGGGTTTTTGAAAAGATAAAATCAACAAACCTTTACCTAGACTAACTATGACAAAAAGAGAGAAAACACAAATAAATAAAATTTGATACAAAAAAGGAAATATTACAACTAATACCACAGAAATATAAAGGATCATTACTGACTACTATAAACAATGACATGCCATCAAATTGGAAAACCTACAAGAAATGGATAAATGCCTGGACCATACAACCTACTAAGGTTGAATCATGAAGAAATAGAAAACCTCAACAAATCAATAACTAGTAATGAGATAGAAGCTGCGATAAAAAGTCTCTTATTAAAGAAAAGCCCAGAACCTGATATCTTCACTGCTTAATTCTACCCAATATTTAAAGAAGAATGAATACCAATTCTACTCAAACTATTTAAAAAAATACTACCAAACCAAATTCAACAACACATTTAAAAAGATCATTCACCATGATAAAGTGGGATTCATCCAAGAGTGCAAAGATGGCTCAACATACACGAATCAATAAGTGTGCTACATCACATCAACAGAATCAAGGACAAAAAGCAAATATCATTTCAGTAGATGTTGAAAAAGCATTGAATAAAATTCAACATCCCCTCTTGATAAAAACTCTCAACAAATTGGATATGGAAGTAACATACCTTGACACGATAAAGGCCATATACGAAAAGCCCACAGCTAATATCATACTCAGTGGGGAAAAATTGAAAGCATTTCCAGTAAGATCAGCAACAAGACAAGGACACTCATGTTCACCACTTCTATTCACCATCTACTGGAAGTCCTAGCCAGAGCAGTTAGGCAAGAGAAAGGAAAAAGGGCACCTAAATTGGAAAGGAAGATGTCAAATTAGGCTTGTTTGTAGATGACATGATCTTACATTTAGAAAAAGCTAAAGACACCACCAAAGCACTCTAAGAACTGTGGAATAAATTTAGCAAAGTTACAAGATACAAAATCAACATACAAACATCAGTAGTGCTTCTATACATTCTAACAGTGATCAATCTTAAAAAGAAATTAAGAAGCAATCCCATTTACAATAGCTTCAAAAAAATAAAATACCTAGGAATAAATTTAACAAAAATATGAAAGATTTCTACAAGAAAAACTATAAAACACTGATGAAAGAAATTGAAAAGGACACACAATAAATGGAAAGATATCCCATGCTCATGGATTGGAAGAATTCGTGTTATTAAAATGTCTATACCATACAAAGGGATCTACAGATTTAATGCAATCTATTTTAAAATACCAATGACATTTTTCACAGAAATAGAAAAAAAAAATCCTAAAATTCATATGGAACCACAAAAGATCCTGAATAACTAAAGCAATCCTGAGCAAAAGGAACAAAGTTGGAGGCATCACGCTACCTGATTTCAAATTACACTACCAAATTATAGTAACCAAAAACCATGGCACTGCATAAAAAAAGACACATAACGAATTGAACACAGTAGAAAACCCAGAAATGAATCCATATACTTACAGACAACTTGTTTTCAGCATAGGTTCCAAGAATATACATTGAGGAAAGGACAGTCTCTTCAATAAGTGGTGCTGGGAAAACTGGATATCTGTATGTGGAAGAATGAAACTAGATTCCCATCTTTCACCATATAAAAAAATCGACTCAAAATGGATTCAAGACTTAAATGTAAGACCTGAAACTATGAAACTACTCAAAGTAAATATCAGGGGAAGTGCTATAGGACATTGGCCTGGGCAAAGATTTTGGGGGGATAAGACCTCAAAAGCACAGGCAACAAAAACAAAAAGAGAGAAGTGGAATTGCATCAAGCTAAAAAGCTGCACAACAAAGGAAACAATCATCAAGGTAAGGAGATAGCCTAAATAATGGGAGAAAATATTCACAAACTATTCATCTGAAGGGTACTGATATCCAGAATATGCAAGGAACTCAAACAACTCTAACAAAAAAAAAATTAATAATCTCATTAAAAAGTGGGCAAAGGACATGAACAGACATTTCTTAGAAGACGACATGCAAATGACCAACAGGTATATGAAAAAATGCTGAACATCACTAATCATCAGGGAAATGCAAATCAAAACCACAATGAGATATCATCTCACTCTGGTTAGAGCGGCTATTATCAAAAAGACAAAAAATAATGGTGGTGAGGATGTGGAGAAAGGGGAACACTTGTACGCTCTTGATAGGAATGTAAAGTAATATGGCCATTGTGAAACAGAGTATGGAGGTTCCTTTAAAAACTAAAAATAGAACTACCATATGATCCAACAATCCAACTACTGGGTATATCTTTAAAAGAAAGGAAATCAGTATATCAAGGGGATATTTGTGCTTCCAGGTTTATTGCAGCGCTATTCATAATAGCCAAGATATGGAGTCAGCCTAAGTGCCCACCAGTGCATGAATGGATAAAGAAAATGTGGTATATATAAACAATGGAATATTATTCATCTATAAAAAGAATGAAATTCTGTTATTGCAACAACATGGATGGAACTGGAGGTCATTATGTCGAGTAAAGTAAACCAGGCACAGAAAGACAGATATAGTGTGTTTTCATTCATATATGGGAGCTAAAAAGTTGATCTCTTGGAAGTAGAGAGTAGAATGGTGATTACCAGAGGCTGGGAAGGGAAGTGGGGAGAGTGGGATGAAGAAAAGCTGCTTAAGTAGTACAAAAGTACAGCTAGATAGAAGAAATTCGTTCTAGTATTTAACAGTACAGTAGGGAAATTATATTTAACAAGAATTTATTGCATATTTCAAAATAGCTAGAAGAGAAGATTTGGAATGTGGCCACCACAAAGAAAAGCTAAATATTTGAGATGTTGGATATTCTGATTACTTTGATTTGGTCATTACACATGCATACAGGTAACAAAATATCACACGTACCCCCAAAATATGTACAACTGTTATATATCAATAAAAATTGGAATTATATACTTGAAAATAGATTAATATATTAATATATTTTAATATTCTATCAGATCTAAATTGTTACTGAATATTTGTGTGTGAAAGATGGGTGTGTTTCTGGTTAAATCTATCATATGTCACTTCTGCTAAAATAAACTTTTCATAGGTTTAGCCTGAGGAATATTATTGGCAGCTACTGTCTTTTATACAGTAGTAGGGGCCAAAATATGAATGCATAACATTAGATTGCATCCCAGTGGAAAAGAAATGAGAGATGTTTTTGAAGCAGAGTGGAAATGTTTGCACCGTTCTGTTATAATTAATGCATTTTCTGGTTTGTGGATTAAGAGGTATTTATTGCCCTCTGCTCCAAGTTGGCATCCTCTCTGATGAATTCACTTTGAACTGCAAAACAAAGAGATTTTTTCATAGTACAGACTTTAAAGAAATGATACTTTCTAAGAGGGTGACCAGTATGATAAGAGAAATATTTCCTTTCATTATGTAAGTCTGTATTATACTGTGTGGAATTAGGAAAGAGAAACGCACTGTTTTTGCACAAGGATCACTGAAATAAATTTCAGTAGTAAATTGAATTTTATAATCCCAAATTAATACTGAAAATTAAAAAGCTCAAAATCAATATTGATCAAACATTTAAAGTAACTTAAAATCATGCACACCATCAATGCTGTCATATGTAGAATTTGAAAAGATCAAAACTAATCACTTAGCTAACTTTCCTGTTTGTATGGCCAGAACTATCAAGAGGCCCTAGTGGGCCACATGACAGGTGGATCAGGAAATCCTTGAGGTGTTGGTAAGAGATACCATTTCAATAGGAACTATATCCAAGTACTCTTCATTATGGGGTTTCTCAACCTGGTGATTTCTTCTAGTCAGTTCCGGTAGCTCTACTTGACAATACCTGAAGAAACCCTTTTAACTTGGAATTTCTACACAGGGACCGAATTCACAATATGGCATAAAGTATATGGGTTTACAAAAAAAGTTAAATGAAACTTAAATCAGCAGTGTAGTCAAGCCTTAGCTAGAAAACCCTTCTCTTACTGATGTACCCATCCTGGCATCAGGGATAAAATTTCTGGAATCATAGAAATGGATTGAAGACAGAAGCCAGGTAGCAAATTGGATACAGTGTTTGAGACCAAGAGTTCGCACGCGTGGGAAGGAGCCAAGACTGAATGGCAGCATTGCCGTGTTCAGCTGAGAGCTGAGCCAGGGCAGTGCTGAAGCTTTTGCCAAAGCCGAAACCTGGAAAGCAGGTGAACTAACAGGAGGTAGAGACACTGGGTCATCTAAGCTAATTAGATAGACTGCATCTCTTCCTGGCCGGGGGATGTTTATAATAGGCTGACTGGGTACATGGCATTGGGCAGCGCTGACTAGTACCTGAAAAACACAACACTGCTGAAACCATAAATAGGGTTGAGTCAAATTGTGCTTCTGAGGCCATTCTTCCTGCATTTATCTTCTGTTTTACCTTGTTCGCTGCTAGTGCTTCTACTCCTAAGATCGATATGCCATGCTCATCTGGTTACTTTCTGGTATCTAGATCAACGTATAATTTTTTAAAATGGAAATTTGAGGTTATCTGTATTATAAACAAGTTTTGAGTGAGGTGGAAACAAAGTGGAGCCTACCAGGAAACACCCGGAATATGGGGTACTGTTGTGTATTGTGCAAACAATAGCGTTCTGGTTGAGTGAGTGCCCCAAATCAAGCAGATCCTAAAAGCTGGATGGAGAGAGTGCCAAGGCAAACTCTCTGTTCTTTAGTTTTCCTGAGGACATCTCTGTTCAATAGCCCATGAAATTACATGACAGAGTGTGAAAAGTACATCCAGGACAAATGTGTAGTGGTCCAGGAATAGTTCCTATTACATGGATTTGCAGTTTAGAATCTTGGGTTAAGAAATAGCAATTTTATTCACTAGTGTGTATATCAAGAAGAAGAGAAAAAAATGGGGAAATTAGTGATTAGAGAATAAATGAAATATGAAAAACAGCACTGGAGTCAGGCTACATCTTTGGAAACATATTAATACTTCTCCACACCTGCTGGCTCTGCATTTCCTTTAGGTGCACCTTGACTGCTTCTGTTTTCCCGTAATGTCCACGTGCCATACTGGTCTAGTAGCTTCCTAGTATGTATAGCCGCTCATCTTCTCATGTGTATCATGTGTGGTTGCAAAGAGTATGAACCCTGGAGCTAGACTGGAATTTCAGCTCTCCCAACTACTGACTTCAGGCAAATTGTGGTGACTTTTCTGTGCTACTGCTCCCTTCTATGTAAAACAGACATAATAAAAGTACTTATTAATACACTGTGAGCTGTGCATAAAAAGGAGCTTGTGCCTGGCACTTATAAACACGATAGAAATATTAACTGCTATTGTTACTAATTGCCTTAAGCTTCTAGCTGTCTGCAATTGCTCAAGGTTCAGTCTTGAAACTACAAAGTCATTCTGCCTTATCAACTGCAATTCACTGATAGATGCATTCATTAATTCATTTGTTCATTCATTGAACAAACATTTTTTAGATACCTGCAATGTGTGAAACACTGTAGCAATGTCTAAGACATAGTTCCTGTTGTCAAGGATGAGAGAGAGACTCCACCGATAATAATGAGAAATGACTTCACAGATACTAATAATGAAAATCCATGCTAGGGTGGAGGTGTCAGATGAGACTTCCAAAAAGGGATGACACCTGAGCTGAGTCCTGACAGCTGAGTGGAAGTTATCCATGGAGAAATGTGTGAGTGGGGAGAGATTCGTGGAGAGGGCTTTCCAGGCAGAGAGAAAATCCTGGAGATGTGAGAGCAGGGCATATTAGAGGAGATGCAAGTAGTTGAATATGGTGCAAGTATAAAGTGAGAGGAGGGTAGTGGTGAGAAATAAAGTTGGGGAGGTAAAAAAAAAGAGCGAAATCACGAAGGGCCTTTGTTTTTGCTGGACTAGGGAACTTGGGCTTTATTCTTATGCACATGGGAAGCTGAAAATCTTTTAAATGGTAGGATGTTATGATCAGATTTGCATTGAGGGAATCATTCTGGTGGCACTGTGAAGGATTCATTAGAGGAGGGTAAGACTAGGGAAGAGGAAGCGGGTAAGAGGCGGTTGCAGTAGACTAGGAAAGATGTGGTGGTGACCGAAACTGTGGGAGTGGGACTCAACATAAGTGGGTGGATTGGAGAGAGATTTAGGAGGTAGGATCAGCTTTTCATCTGCTCTGGTTATTATTCCTTGTGCATTTGCTACTGCTTGAGTCTCTGCAATGCTGAACAAATAGAGATGTGGCTTTTTCTTTAGTATATCCCCACTAATGCCTTCTGCAAAAGGCCTCCCATAAAACAATCCATTTTGTGACTCCATGGGTGAATTTCACCGACTTTCATGAGTTCGGTGGGAAAAAATACCTTTCAAACAGTGTCGAATAGAAGGATTCCAGCATTCAGAGGATTTCTTTTCGTGGTTGCTTGCTGTCTCATACCATCAACTCTCCCACTGGTTACTGCAGGTGGGTTTCAAGATATTTGCCTGCAGCGTTATGTAGGTCTCTCTAGCTACTCCTTTTTATACTCACTCCTGCTGTAAAACATCCTCAAGTCTTGAGCTAGTGTCTCTCTTGAGACTTCAACAGGTCAATGATTAACAGATGTGGGTTTTTAAGAACCCTCTGAGTATTGGTTAAAAAAAGATTCCTAGGCCTTACTTCTAGATACTCTGATTTAGTAGGTTCAGGATAGGGCCAGAATCTTCATTTTTAACAAGTGCTAAAGGTGATTCTGAAATAAATGATCAGATAATCACATACCTTCCCCCCATCCCAAACCACTATATAGTAATTTTTCTAAATTTGATTGTTTATCAAGTAAAACTTGAAATAAATCAATTGCAATAAATTATGAATAAATCATTATTGTTGTATTATATTTCTTTCACTATTTTATAAGCTGTAATCAATTTAAAATAATGAAAATATGGAATTTGTTAGGTGACTAGTAAGGTATTCCAGGATATTTCAATGACCTTGCATGACATTTAGAAATTTGAATATCCTGATTATAGGGCAAGGAGCAATTGTATTATACGTTGCTGTGAGACACAGTGTGTGTTCTGTAGTCAGGCAGCATCAGCATCACCTGGGGGCTGTTAGAAATGCAAATTCTTGGCCATACCCAGAGCTACAGAATCAAATGTTAGCAATCTGTGTTTTAACAAGCCCTCCAAGTGCTTCTGATACATATAAAAGTTTGAGAATGTTGTTCTAGTGCATTTATGTCTCTACACGGAGATGGTATGTTTGGGCTTTTAAAGTCTAGAAGTGTCTCTTAAACTGTGGCAATGTTTCCTGACTTGTTTCTCTAGCATAAATTCACATCTCAGAGAGCATGTATTAATTAGGATTTGAATCAGTCGGAAGTGACAACAAAACAAAACAACAGTGGATTTAAAAGGCAGAAATTGATTTCTTTCTGAACATACAAGTTAAGGTAAAGCAATCCAGGATTGGTTTGACACTTTGCGATGTTGGAGACCCAGGCCCCTTTCATTTTACTGCTCAACCTTGTTAGCACTATGTTCTTAGGTTCACCCATGACCTTGGAAGGCTGCTCTGGCTGGAGCACGTACATCTACGTTCTGGTCACAGAAATGGAGAACAAGCAGAGGATGGACACTTGGCAGGAGATGCAGACACCACCTCCACTTTCTTTCCATTGGCCAGAACCAAGCTATTGTGCATTTTTAGCTTCAAGAAGGTGGAAAAATGTAGTATTGATTCCGAGATGTAATATGCCCAGTTAAAATTCAAGGATTTCATTATAGAAAAATAAGAGGAAAAGGAAAGCTGGGATTTGGGAGTGGAGGTGGATTTGTTGTTTCTGTTGAAGTGGAAGTTATATACTTAGCTGGGAAGTGTATATTTCTAACATGTTCTTTTTCTTTCTCTTCCTATCTCTCTTCCTCCTGTTCTTCTTATTCTTCCTTCTTTTACATATAGCTATTTATTCATACTTTCCATCTCTCCACTTAGATTTTAATCTTGTTCTTTAGTCATTCTCACTGATTGGGGGAAAAAGGATGTTTAATACTACAGAAGTTATAGTGATGAAATGATTCTTGTTATCTCTCTGTCTCTGAATATGTATATAATGTTTTTATGGCAAACTTTTGCTTTTCTTAAATGTCATTATTTGCTTGTGTATGTTATGTTTGTGAATATATAACAAAATTCTCATTTTTGATAATGCTTCTAATGGTCCATTGTCTCAGAGTTTATGAGTTATGCTATGTCAAAGAGTGATTCTAGAAGCTTTAGGGAAATATCAAATTTACATGATAATATCAATGACTTATTTTAGATAGCTTTAAATAATTCACTCCTCATTTTTTCCAACTTAATATTTCCTGGCATTTGAACCAGACAATGGCTGAATACAAATGTTTTATGTGCTCTTTAGTGGAGACATCTACTGTAAAATGATTATCAAAAAGCCTGTGAATCATCGCTTTCTCTAAAATATTCAGTTCTTTAAGCTGATTGCTATTAGCTGTTCATATTATTTTAATTAGAAGAAAACATGGCTGCTGAAAATCAGCCGAAGGTTCTATAAATAAAAGTATCCATCTTGCGGAGTCAAATTTTAATTAACCTTTTAACATGCCAACCTTTCCACTAGAATTTTTTAGGGCTTGTAGCCATTCAGTTTGTTCAAAAGCCATATGGGCTATTTTTCATCTGTATGTAATCCAACTCTATGGGAGAGTGCCCCTGGAATACAAACTCACTGTTCATCAGCTGTCACTTTAGTACCTTTATCCAAGTGGAAAGACACCGAAGTAAAATACAGTGTGGTGTGGTGGTGAGGAAGAGGCAAGATAGAATAAAATAGCTGTCTCTACTTTTTTCCCATTTTTCTTCCCTTTCAAGCCAAAATTTGTATCCTGTCCTACTTTGGGCATGTTAGGTTTCTTAGTGATAGACTGCTGGTGAATAAAGCAACACCAGGCTGTAATTACTGGGAACCAGACAGTCCACTTTTTTACCTCCAGTCGTCATCTACATGAAAGATGTTTTCATAAGCTATTTGTTGGAAAATCCATATTTGACGTAAATAAGCATTTTCTGCTGATTGATTTTATACATTGCTATGACCGTGTCTGTGGAAGAAATGCCAGATCAAAGTATAGGCGGTGGCTGGACCTGAATTCACTTCAGTCCCTGGTTACCAGAAAAATCAGTTTTCAGGAAGATGTTCCTAATTGTTATGCAGTCGATGAAAGCCATCAGACACAACCATGGCAACCACTGTCAGAGCCTGACCTTAATAAGCAAAAAGGCCTGACATTAACTCAGTTTCTATGGTCATATTCAAAATTAGTGTGATATTTTTTCTATTTAAAATTTACAACTCTCACAACTCTGTGTTTATAACAATAATTGAACATCAGCTACATTAAATTTATTAAACTTGCTAAAGTAACCAAATGCTAAAACTCTCCAGTTTGCGAATGGTACTCTAAGTCTACAGTGACTGATTTATTGAATCTACTTTTAAGGGGAAAACATAAGGCTCTTAATGGTTAACCATTGAATACCTCAAACTGCTTATTGCCAATCCTGTACTGTCTGGGTGCTTATGCTTTTCTAACCACTGATTTTCTGTCTTTTGGTCCTATATCTTCCTGAACTCAGTTCCTTATAGGAAAATGCTTTTTAATCTGTGCATACACAAATATGTAAATGCTAGTTATTGCTATTGGACAGAACAGAAAATTAGGCAATCAGGCACATGGTTAAAACTGAGGCTTTAGTGAGTATAAAACCTTGTGGTAAAGACAATGTAAGAGTCTGGGGTATCGGATCAAAAGGGCAGAAGAAGACAGATATGGATCTGAAGTGGGCATACCGCAAAGCCAGGGCAGGAGGCAGCTCCGGGCAAGGCTCCAAGCTCCTGCTCTCCTCCATCCTTCACAGACACTTCCCCTCCCCCGACTTTCAGCATGCTTGGGAGGCAGTCTCTGAAATGGCTCCCTATGGTTCCCACCTCTTGGTATTCACGCCCTTATGCAGTCCCCTCTCCTTGAGTGTAGGCTGAATCTGGTGCCTTGAGTCTGATAAATAGAATATGCCAAAATTTACTGGATGTCATTTCTGTGATTTGTACAAAAGACAGTGATTCCATCTTGCCAGCGCTCTCTCACTTGCTGGCACACTCTCGTGCTTTACAGCTTGCTCACTCTCGGGAAGCAAGCTGCCGTATCATGTTGTAAGATGCTCCATGGAGTGGTCTATGTGCTAAGAACCAAGAAAGGCCTCTGGCCAGCAGCTTACAAGGTACTCTGAGGCCTCAGTCCAGCAGCTACAAAGAAATTAATGGTGCCAACAATCACATGAGCCAGCATCAGGAAGGACGCTACCCAGGGGAGCCTGGAAGCCAGTCCATGTCTAGACTGCTGACCCACAGAAACTGTGAGATAATTGCCATTGTTTTAAGCCACCATGTTTGGGATAAAGTTTTACACAACAATGGATAAATAATATAGACAGACTCTGAAACATCTATTTAATATAAAACCTCACCCTGCAGAGGGCAAGGGGAGGAAGGATTGGAGGGTGGAAGGGAAGGGTCATGTCGGCATGCAGTTAGAAACCAGAGACACAGATCAGGGAGGGAAGAAGGAAAACATGGCAAGGGAGAGAAAGAGAGACAGAGAAACATAAAGCCCAATCTCACTCAAAGGCCAGTGTTGAAATGGGAAACAGGACAAGCACACCATGGATACCATCTAAAAACAGGGCAAAAGAGTTATGCCACAGTGCAGTCAAAGTGGAGCATATTGCAATATCTCCTGCTCCTCCTCACAGGTGACTACAGACCAAAGGATTCACAATTAGAGGAATCTAATCCATTATGCTCATGGTAGATCTCTCCACAATATCTTTGTTAAAAACTTGCAATATTTATACTGTTCCCGGACAAACAGAATTCAGACTTGCGGATCACAAATTATGCACCCCATATCCATGTCCTATCATGTTTTGTATTTTATATTCAATTATAGAACTGTCTTTTTCCTCTGATTCATGCAGATGTTACAGGATGATGTGAGTGGTATATATGTGTAACATGAATTCCCAGGAAAGTACACTGAGACGTGCTATCCAAAGCCACTTACTGCAGCTGAGCCTGCTGAGATGCCTCTCACTCACCAAGCCTGGTGTTTGTAGGGTATGTCACTCAGAAAAAAAGCATGTCTCTTCAGACATCTGTGGCATGACTGATAAAAGCAAAGAGCTTTCTGCAGTTTCCATCCCACTTGGGGCCCAGAGAATTCTCACAATTCCATCAGGGACTGTTGCGAGAACTGTTTCAGGAATACAGTGAGGGATAACCTTAGATCTCAGATATAAAAATTCCCCTTAGGTCTTCTGAATTTGATTTTTTTTCAGGAAGACTTGTTTTAGCACTTTGTGCCTAAGTACACTGAATGAGTAGCTTTATCTAACTGACTGTTAGGCCCTTAGCACATCCTACTTCCTTTGCCTTTCTGATTTTCCAAAAGAGATTTGGTTGGCGTGTCAGTGGAAGTAACACCTATACCCAGGATCAGAGCCTCTATTATCCTTTGTCCCAGCTACTGATCTGTCTCCTAAAGAGGAAGAGATGGCTGAAATATGCCTGTTGATGCTATGCTGGGCCTACCTGTGAGATGGAGCTGAACCATACTGGGTATCATATGCTCTAAGTGTTAGCATTTTCTCAATATTTATTCTAGTTCTGTTTGGCTCACATATCTCTACAGCCATTAGGTAAATTGTATCCTGCTCTTTCAGAGATTGATTCACTAGCATTGGCAATCAGAGCTCTCATGACCCATTTCAAATGCAGCTTTCTCCTGCCCTGGAACTATAATTTTCTCCCAGTATTTAAGTCATGGAGTTAGAATGGACATCCTCTGACAACTCACTGTGATTTAAAAAAATCTGTCTTGATCTATTCATCTTCCTTAGAACACGGCTTCCATGGGAAGGTAGGAAATGGGAACAGACAGCTTCTTCTGGTATGTTATTATAGATCCAAACCTCAATTATAGGCATATGAAGATATGCTTATTATCATAAACATATATGGACATATTTATTATAGGCATATATATGAAGACATGTTATAAAACTATTTTTAGTATCAATTTCAAACACTATTAATTTCTTTGATAGAAATTTATCTCAGTTATACCACTCTCTTTGATTTTATTCCTTTTAATATAATTTTTTTCCTTTCAACATAATTTTATCATTTTTTATTTTATACATTGGTTACCTTATAATTTTAAATGATATGCTTAAAACATTGTGGTTATCCGTCACTTACAGATAGATTTTCTTTCTCCTTTACTATCATACAAGAACTATTATTTATTTAAGCTGATTTGCCAAACTCTGGCACTAATGCTTGTATGGAATTTTTTTTTCTTCACACATTTTGAGCAGCTGTCTAAGAAAGGGAGGAAAATTTTGTGACTTTTTGCATGTCTAAAATATATTTCTACTTTCATCTTTGAATAAAAAAATTTAGATTGAAAAGCATTGTCTCTCTGAATCAGCAGGGGCTGTTGATGAAAAACCTGATGTCATTCTGATTCTCCTTCTTTGGTTATAACACCTCTCTCCCTCCCTCTTTCTCAATTGTTTAGATTTGTTTCTTTAACATAGTGTTCTGAAATGTCATGGCAATATGCTTTGTTTTGGGTACTTTTAAAAAATTGTGCTGATACTTTCTGGGTTCTTTCAATCTGGCAATGTATACTCTTTAGTTCTGAAAAAGTCTCTTTTTAAAAGATAATTTTATCCCTTGACTTCCCTTCTATTCTCTTTATAGAACTCATATTAGATATCAGAGCACTTGGTTTGATGCTCTTATTCTTAGCTTTTATCTCACATTTTCTATCTTCTTGACATTTTATTTGTTTCTAAGCTTCTGTAGAAATTTTTGTTTCAACTATGTTATTTTAACTAAGAGGTTTTTTTTCTTCTTCTAAATATCATCCATTTTTGTTGATGCAAAAACTTCTATCTCCCTGATGTATTCATTTGCATTTTGGGTTTACTTTTGAAATGTTCTTACATTTTCTGCTTTATCTTTCCTCTGAGTTTCTTTTCTTGGTTTGCTTACTAGCATCTCTCTTATATTCTGGAGACTTTTTGCATACATTTCATAATCCTTGGTGACCATTCTTACCTATCAATATGACCTTCAGATTTTGATTGGAAGTTCTGTTATTGCCAGTACTTGCAAAGAACACTCCTCATTCCTGTGAAATTGGTCCGAATGATGGCTGATCACATAGGCCCCAAATATTAGTGCAAGGATGTATCTTTTAATTTCTTCAGAAACAAATTTTCCAATATTCTACCACTGGCTTCTAGTAATCTGTGTAGGGCGGGGCAAAGGTCTTGGGAATCAGTGTGTTTCACAAACAGTGTCCCAATAATTACTCTCATTTTCAATTATATGGCTCATTCTTGCTCTACTCTGTGCCTCATATTCTAATGATCTTGTCTTCATCTATTCAATATTTCCAGAGAGTAAATCTCCAGTTTCTGGCCGTTGGGGTTAGTGTACCTGGATACTTGCATTTTGTGTGTGCAAGTGGAGGAGAAAAATTGAGGGTGCTGAATACAGACTTTCAACCTACTGTCCATCTTCTTCCTCTACCCACCAACCCCAGCACACTCACACCTGTTTCTTTCTCTGTAATTTTCTGCCCTCCTCTGTATCAAATGTATCGAAGTCCTGTGCTTTTCTAGAGTTCTGTAGGGGCCGGTGATGGAAATCAGCTCACTTTTCATTAGAATCCTTCTCTATTTGCCACTAGCCTGGGGTTCTATCTACCAACACATTTTTGCTGTTCTATATGCTCAAGGTTTTCAGAGATCTCTTATTTCTTGATCTTAGAGTGTATAAAAATGTGTTCCATATGGCATTTTTAGCTTGAAGCTATATAATATAAAATAATTTATAAATATGGATACTATTTATTGAACACTTTTTATGTACCACTTTATATATGTTATTTCATTTAACATACAAATTTCCATTTTACATATGAGGAAACTGAGGATTGGAGAGATAATAAAGAATGAGATTATTATAAGATCCTCAATATCAAACAAATTTTTAATGCAATAAGAACTAACTGATTTGCTTTAAAAATTTTTGATCAACAATAAAAAAATAGACTTTGAATAAGAGTGTCTTTCATCTCAACAGGTATTAACTTGAGCTAATTACATGACAATGTGTATGTCTTCTTATAATAAGTTTATATATTAGGCATTTTATATCTAGTCGAATTACAAAAACTGTCACTTCCAGTAAATATATAAAATTTGGAACACAATGGATAATTTATTATTATGAATATTTTCTGAGTTAAAATTCCAATTGTGAGAGCATACCTGAAAGATACATATCCTTCCCAATGTGAGTTTGTTATAAATACTGTCCTCAAGGGTTGAATTCTTACCAGAGTTCATTAGTGGGTGAAAAATAAGCCATAACATATCACATAAAGGCTATGAATCACAGGATATACATAGAAAAAGAAATATGCTGGCAAGGGAACGGATGCAACTGTCTGGGGCTCCCGCACCCAGAAAATTCAGTTCTTTTTCTTCTCAAACAAAAAAGAATCCAATCTCTCTAAACTGCTTAAACCTCATGCAATTAGTGACAGACAGTGCTCAAACTGCCATGTACATTTCAAGTTTTCAAAATAGCTCTAGGCTTATAAATATCCAGCTACTTTAGAAAAAGTTTTGTTTATCATTCATAAAAAATGCATAAAAGTATTTCACCAACAATAAAAGACTTTTTTCCCTATGGCAAAAAAATAATCTGCCTGATTCTCACTTCCCTACCCCTATTCTTGCAATCAAACAAGCTATAACCAGACTATCACATGGTATGAGATAAAGGTGTGTATTATACTCAGGGATTTTTTCTAGTAGGGCAAAAGGAGAGCTTTCTTCCATTCCCTGTCTAGGAACTATCCTCCAAAGACCATGGAGCCAGGAACACTGGAAATCAGGACTATTCTTTTTTGAATTACCCTGTATATAACTTTTTTTGTGTGTATGGGGGGGAGTCTGACTTTTATTTATTTATTTGTAATTTTTAATTTATATTTTTATTTGATATACTTTAAAACTTACAGAAAGATTTCAAGAATAGTCAAGGAATTATGAATATGCATGTAATGTATACCCAGATTCACCAGTTGTTTACATTTTGTCTCACTAACTTCCTTCCTGTATACTCGCATATTATTTTTTGAATCATCTGAAAATAAATTGGAGATATGAATTTTTATGCCTGAATAATTCACCATGTGGTTCCTAAGAACATGCTTATTTTCTTATCTGTTGACAACATAATTATCAAAATCAGAACATTTTCTTATTTTTTCCTTCCTTTAAATCCAAACCAAGAACATAGATTGCATTTATTTTTCATGTATCTTTGGTATCCTTTTATTCAGAACAGATCCTCAGTCATACTTAGTCTTTTTGGCCATAAATTTGTGAAGAGTATAGATGAGGTATTTCATAAAATATTCCTCAATTTGAGCTTATCTGACATTTTATCATTATTAGTTTCAGGTTATGGATTATTTTTCAGGAATTTCACGGAAGCTATATTTTATCCTCAGTGAATCATAATGGGGGTCACATGATTCAAACTGCACTAATATTAGTGATAGAAGTTTTGATCACTTGGCTAAAATAGTGTTCACCAGGTTTTTCCATGGTAAAGCCACTACTTTTCCTTGCGGAGAGATACTTTGAGACTATGTCGATATCCTGTTCATCGAACTTTTATCTACTAAATTCGGTGTCCACTCATTGTTTCCTAACTCTCATCCCTTCATCAGTCTGCATTCTTCTTAGGGTTTACATTCTACTATAAGAAGTGCACTCTCCTTACCCCATTTATTAGTATTTATTTATTCATCAATTTATTTATGTCAGGATCGAGTCATCCTTATTTTATTTACCAGATTATAATGCATCACAATCAATATTTATTTTGGTAGCCAAATTGCTCCAAATTTGGCCAGTGCAAATATTTTCAAGATGGCTCAAGTATTTGTTTAACATGTCCTGTTATTTCTTCCTTGCTTTCTGTCACAATAAGAGGTTCCAGGATTATCTTGGACTTCCCCTGCCCCAGTGCTGGTATCAACTATTTCTCTTAGGAGTCCTGGTTCCCTTTAGTGGTAAATGGAATCTAGAAACTAAAATCTGGGAAGCAGACATGCCTGTGCTACTGGTCTGTCACTTCTTCTGTGCCATCATGGTGAATAGAATTAGAAAATATGTGAGGGGTCTTCCAAAAATTCATGGAAAATGTACTATGAAAAAGCTATGCATGGATTTGAAAATATATTTGCATCAAAATAAACTCATATTAACTTGTTATAACATATCTGAGCAGGATCTAGCTGGAGCTACTAAGAAGGATAAGAAATCAGTTTGAAAAAAGTCCCTATCAGAGCAACATGAATTCTGCTGAAATTGAAGCAAGAACAGACATCAAATTTATAATGAAGCTTGGGTGGAAGAAATGTAAAATCATTGATGCTTTATGAAAAGTTTATGTGGACAATGCCTCAAAGAAATCAGCAGTTTACAAATGGATAACCCATTTTAAGAAAGGATGAGATGATGTTGAAGATGAAATCCACAGCGGCAGACCATATACATAGACTTTCAAGGAAAAAAATTAATCTTGTTTATACCCTAATTGAAAAGAACTGATGATTAACAACAGAAACCACAGCCAACACCACAGACATCTCAATTGATTCAGCTTACACAATTCTGACTAAAAAATTAAAGCTGAGCAAACTTTCTACTCAGTGGGTGCCAAAACTATTGCACCCCAATCACCTGCAGACAAGAGCAGAGCTTTCAATGAAAATTTTAAATAAGTGGGATCAAGATCCTGGAGCATTTCTTTGAAGAATTGTAATAGGAGATGAAACATGGCTTTACCGGTACGATCCTGAAGACAAAGCACAATCAAAGCCATTGCTACCAAGAGGTGGAAGTGGTCCAGGCAAAGCAAAAGTGGACTGGTCAAGAGCAAAAGTCATGACAACAGGTTTTTGGGATGTTCAGGACATTTTGTTGAATTTCTGAAGGGCCAAAGAACTATACCATCAGTTTATTGTGAGAGTGTTTTGAGAAACTTAGCCAAAGCTTCAGCAGGAAAACTGCCTCAGAAAGCTTTATCATGGAGTCACCACAACAATGCTCGTATTCATTCCTCTCATCAAACAAGGGCAATTTTGTGAGATTTTCAATGGAAAATCATTAGACATGCCCCTTGCAGTCTTGATTTGGCTCCTTCTGACTTCTTTTTGTTTCCTAATCTTAACAAATCTTTATAGGGCATCCAGTTTTCTTCAGTTAATAATGTAAAAAAGACTGCATTGACATGGTTAAATTCCCAGGACCCTCAGTTCTTTAGGTATGGACTAAGTGGCTGATATAATTGCTTACAAAAGCGTCTTGAACTTGATGGAGTATATGTTAATAAATAAAGTTTGTGTTTTTTATTTTTATCTGTTAATTCTATTTTTTCCATGAACTTTTCAAGGTCCCCTTGTGTATGTATGTGTGTATAAATGACAAACCTTACTCTAATCTTTACCCATCAAATCACACCATGTTGGCAACTGTATTCATTGCTTATGTGTAAGGCTCCTAGAATATGTTTTACTGACCTATCTTGGTTATAGTTATCAAAATTCCATCACAAAAATTGTACTTGATCCCACGGTCTATCATTACAAATTAACTAAGGATTATTTTGTCTATGTTTCGTATTTGAAGCTGATTCTACAAATTCATTATCAATAGTATGTATAACCCAACCTCCACTGATGAATAGAGTTACTGTTCTGTTCACATGTGTAGACCTTGAGTGGTGTGGTAGAAATATACACCCTTTTTTTGGTTGTCCATCTTCCAAACCCCTTTTGTATTTTAAGATATACCATACTACTGAAATCTTGATGGAATTCAGAGCCCAAACTCCCAGTAAAGAACCAAAAGGAAGACAAACTTTTCTTCCCCCAATCTCTGGCATCCAAGGTGTATGGGCAGGTGATATTCGCTCACCAAATTGAATGCTTCCTGCAGAGATGTTGACTTGTGTTATAAATATAAAGATAAACGGGAAGTTTCAAACTTAGTCCTGGTTGCAGTGTACAATAGTAACTACAATGGCATCCAGTGGTTCCTCCCACTGCAGTAGGACCCAGTGGCAGTGGTGTCTCACAGTGGTGTGATCAGTGGAGTTAATGGCTGCTCTGAGCAGCCAGACTGATTGTGAAATCGACCTCACCTGATACTCTTCTGCCTATTTTGCTTGGTTCCTGCCTGTTTGGGAATCCTCATCTGCAGTTTTTCTGAACAGTTTTGACTAGTCCTACATCCTTCCAGTAAAACCCATTTCTGCTTAAATTAGCCAGAATTGATTTCTCTTCCTTGAAACCAGGAACTTGATTTCTCTCCCTTGTAAGAGTAAACCCAACAGTTACAATATTGGTTACATGTTGACCTCTGTCTTTTACAATTTGAGGATAATAAGTAGAACTGTCACTAAATGAAAAGCTAATGTACCTTTCAGTCTCATAACTAGGTAGGAATAGCACCAGCTTCTTAATCAACCTGCAGCAGTAAGCCAGGTGAGTATATGTAACCTAGAATGGTCCAGAGTTTATTCTATTCTTAGTTATAGAATGAAGAAATGGGTAGATTATTGTAAATGGTGTGTGGTAGTAAATGACAAAAGGTATACCCTAACCCTTTTATATAAATTATCAATATTCATTAGTAACATTATAGGGGGAAAATTTAAAAACATACATCATTCTATTTCTTTCATAGCATGGTATAATATTACATACATCCTAAAAATTCTGTTAGAAAATAATACTACACATTAAGGAAATATGTGTATGTATGGTTTTATGACAAAAATTAGCTGAGCTTACATTTTTTTTCTATAAACTGTGTGTATACTTGCAGTATACAGTTGCAGTATAGCTAACAAGATATTACCCTTCTCCTCCACTTACCAAAATGTAACTTGGCTGAGTGCTAATAGTAAGAGCTAACATTTGTTTTACTTACTTATACTTCCACATAATTTAGTATATTTTTATTAAAATTAGTCACCTCTTTAATGCTTTTTAGGACATTGAATATTAAGATTCAATGTTAGAGTGAAAGGCTATAGGAGTCCATGAATAGAGGACACAAGTGTTGAGAAAAGCAACTGAGCGTACATAACATTAAACACCGTGGTCATTTTTTTTACTGCACTGGAACTGGTTTCCTAAAATCTATCTCCCAGAAAATAAGACCGTTTTAAAACTTTTAAACCAAAATGAGAAATTCGTGGATGTGTATTGATGCTTCTTCACACAGAATTGATTTAGATGTGGAATCAAGATCACCACCTTGATGGAAGGAGGGAGGGTCTGGAAATCAATGTTATAGAAAAGCCCCCTAGGCTGGGAGTGATGGCTCACACCTGTAATCCTAGCACTCTGGGAGGCCGAGGTAGGAGGATTGTGTGACGTGAGGAGTTCGAGACCAGCAAAAGCAAAAGCAACACTCTGTCTCTACTAAAAATAGAAAAATTAGCCAGGCTTCATGGTGCGCACCTGTAGTTCCACCTAGTTTCACCTACTCGGGAGGCTGAGGCAACAGAGTAAGACTCTGTCCCCACCACCAAAAAAAAAAAAAAAAAATGCCCCCTAAGTGTTTCTAATGTTTAGACAAGGTTAAGAACCTGTGAGCTAACCTATAGCCTCAAGGGCTCACCTTCTCCCCTAAATTGCTTTTTCTCAAAGGAGTTATGATGCCATGTTTTTAAAATAAAATAAGTTATCTTCCATTTTAACTTTGTCAATGAACACTTACCAAAAAAAAATGAGACCATTTAATAATATATAATTACAAAAACACTGTGTTCTGGAAGAGAAAATTATCTTCTGCTTAAACATTCAATTACCTAAGAATCACTAGTGTGACCAAATATACCATATTTTGTTACAGCATACATTTTCTGGGAATTTTCACCTTTAAGACTTTTAGATGAGGAATTATATTGGTGAATTTCCCTATAGCTAGTCCTGAGAAGGTGAAAGCAATAGCCATAAACTTCGGGTCGGACATATCTTCAACTTAGAGCAAAATTATACTTCACCTTCTGCCTTCCACCTAAGTCTTAAGTAATTTATTTGACCTCTGGTAGAGGTATGAGGAAAGTTTATAAGTTATTGTCTGTTTCTTTTTTTAGTTGTTTGACAATTCTTCACCTTCACTAATGAAAGTCTTCCGGATAATTCTAAACTTACTAACAATCACAGAAGGTTGTCTTGAAGAAGTCACGTGGGGAATAAAAAACACATTTCCTCCTCAGCTTTGGAGGTGGAGTGGGGAAATGAATAAAATATGTGGGTGTGTGTATATATATATCCATTATTCATATTTTGAACATATTTTAGTAAAATACAATGGAATGAAAGAGCAAGATGAACAAAGTGCTGTAAAAGGTATAAAAATAATTATACTTACTGGTTGTGAATCAAACTGATATAAATTTATATAGTTAATATAACCTGAAAAATTTAAGCATTATATGTACTTTTTATGTTTTATATTCAGAATTTTATCTGAAAGAAAAACCCAGATGAAAACGAAGTATATTATGTCTATGCAACTCAAGCTAGAACTCAGAATTCCAACGCTATCTGTCAGTGCAAGAACCAGAATCCATCACTCTAAATGCTGACTTCAGTGTTTTGTTTCTGACTTCTATGCAGCTGTCTGCACAATTCCCGCTCATATTTTAATGTTTGACCTTGAGAGAGCTGGACTAATTGGAAATTACTCATTAACTTCCATTAAAAAACTGTGTATTTTCTAGCAAAGGCTAAAACTTCCACAGACACGAAGATGTGTATTGGAATACTTTCCATTTTAGGAATAGGCTGTATAAATTCTTTCAGAAAGCACTCACTATTCTTTACACTAAATCACCTCTAGGCACTTTACACATTTTCACTAAAATAGCCAGCCAGGTAAAATTTCCAAAATAAATTCAATCGCCAGGTGCTTATGTAAAAAACAATATTTTTATAATCATCCTTTCCAGTTTTCTTTTCATCATGAATACACTTTATTAGTTTTTGTATTATCAGAAAGTAAATCTAATGAACAAATGGGGATATGTAAGCATTTTTCCTGGTTTCCAGAATTTATCAGTTCAGAGCAAAAGGTTTAAACTGATTTCTTTCCCCCTCTACACAACGTCAGAATACCAAGCTTGCAGCCTGTTATATGCAGGGTGGGTACCCAGAGGAGGGGGAGGGGAGAAAAATGCGTCCCTAATTACTGAGACATTAGAATTCTCCCCTCCGTGCATTCAAGAGCTTCCCCAAACTGAAGCTAGAGGAGGGTTTCTCAATCCTGTTTCTCACGGGGAGCTTTGGTCCTTGCGAGGTAACTCTTTCTCTCTGATTTCCCTTTAACGAAGCGGGTGAAAGGCCATTTGGCACCAGACGGTTCATTTTACTCCAGCTGCCTGCGAAGAGCGCGGTTGCTAGGCAACCAAGTCTCCGGCTTTGTGCCTTCATCAGGCTAGGAAATTTGGAGGGTTTTGAGGCTGTTGTCTATTGCAGACAACTTGCACTGAAATGCCTTTAGGTTTTTAGAACTATTTAAAAAAAACTCCTTACAGTAAAACAACATTATCTTTCCCAATTTTATCTCTTTTGGGAAAGGACTGTTTAGAGTGTATGTGGCTATATATCCACAGGAAAACATCCAGACCTTCACTTCAAAATCAGAAGTAATTTACATTTTAAAAGAAGAGCAAATGAGCATCACAGCTGCATTTCATATGTTCCTTCCTGTCAGCTTAATCTCTTTCGTTTCCTTTCCCTCTTCTTTTGCTTTTTAAATTTTTTATTTGCTTTCATTTTTTTCTTTATTCTACCCCACTTCCATGTATGCTTCTTTTATCTTTTCCTTTCTTCCTCTCTCCAGTGATATAAATTCTGTGTTATTTATGTATTCGTCTTGAATCAATTGCTCTTCCCTTGGGACAATGAATTTGAGGTGAATCTAGCTTGTCTTTGCAACCTCACTGGTTGATATTTTATTCTTACTTCTCAACTCTATTTTTGTTTTAACCTGTGGCTAGGAAGGATTATGGGGAAATAACTGACAAAGTAGTCTCATTTGTTATTTGGACTTCTCTTGTTCCTGACAGAAAAACCTACCATTGCTCTCTGTGCCTCCCAGTGAGTCCTCTCTGCTTGCATGGCGGCCCTCTTGGTACGTTACATTAGCTTTGAAGCCACAGAGTTCTCTAAGTTATTTTGGTGCTATATCAGTGTAGGACATTTTCTTACATACTTATTGTTGATGAAGATATATCATTGAGTGCCATTCAATTTGAAAAGACATGAAAAGGATGTGCTTTCTTTTGTTCTTTGTTTCTGAGTCTGGCAATGACTCATAGGTAAGAACAAATTGGTGTGGCTATGCTTTTATCATCAGTGCTGGACTGTGGTGCTACAAAGGAAAGTACCAGGCAATGATCAAAGAAAAGGGTTTGAAGTTCTCTTGGAAAGATATACATTCAAGACAACAATGCATGGATACCCTCTGTTGACCCTCCTCCCCCCCAAAAAACCCCACTGTTATTTATTCATTACTGCAAGGTAAAAAGTTAGTACACAGATTTATTTACCCTCCAAAGATTTGTTTATAATATGGAGGTGGAACTATTCAACATCATTATCTGAAAATCCATTGTGGCAGATAAATTCCTGTGTCAAAATTGCTAAATGAAGAGGCTTAATTGCTAATATACTTACTGTCATGATTTTGAGTGAGTGGATATGCAACCAATCACATATATCCCTGGAATTTATTAGTGAAAATCTATTTTTCCTTTGTGACTCAGTATTGTGATCTAAGATGTTTGCTATGAAAAACATAATAGAAGTATTATATCCTTTGCTATATGACAAAATCAGAGTGCGGTACTATAGAAAACAGGAAATATGGATTTTAATCTGAGTTTGATCTCTACCTAGCTTTTTTGCTTTGGGAAATTTCCTTAATCTTGGTCTCAATTTCCTCTTCTGTAAAGTTGTGAGGCTGGAGTAGATAGTCTCTGAGATACATTCTGCTGTTAGAATTCTACTACTGAATTTGGAAACCACTAAACATTTTAGTGCATGTGTGATTTAGAAAAGGGACAATATCACTTTTTTTCAGCTGGTAAAGTTTTAAAGTCAAAAACATATTTAAACCTCCTTGTATTTTTTAATCAAGCTATTTTTTACTTAGACATGCAAGGTCAAAATTTATAGCTGTTTTTGACTCTAATAGCTAATGGCGAAAAAGCAGTTTCTGCAGGCTTCCTATGTTTGAATCCAGCTTCCACATTTATTAGTTGTGGAAGGTTATAGGTTTTTTAACTTCTTTGTGTTTAGTTTACTCATCTGTCAATAACATCACCCTTCTCATAGGAATATTGTGAGAAGTAAGTGAGATGATTCACATAAACTCGTAGCAAGTGACTAGACCATTACCATGTTCTTAATATATGTGAGCTTTACAGTCACTCTGGTGTCACTGGCTGTCCCAGGCTATTATTACTCCATACTTTATTAGTGTAATAATAGCCACCTAGTTTAAATGTCTCTTCCTTTAAAATTTATTCTATACATTTTCCCCCCAGTGAAGACTGCCCAAAACACAGTTCTCTTCATTTCCCTCTCCTGCTAAAAACTGTAACAACAGACTTCGATGAACCCCATATCCAGTAGAACTGAGTACGAATTAGCCTGGCATTTAAGACTCTTGTGCAACTAAAGGACACGGGGAGCCTTGCAGGGGGAAGGGCATGCCTCTAACCCTCGCTTGGGTGAGGCAAAGACATATAGTGTAACCATAATGTTTGTACCCTCATAATAACTCGAAATAAATAAAATAAAATAAAAATGCACTAATCCCACTCGCAAAAAAAAAAAAAATTGGTTCAATTTATCTTTACAGCTTCATTTCATTACTTCCTCATTTACCCATTCTCTGGCTGAATAGAACTACTCAAATATCCCTGAGAATGTGCTCTCTGCTTGCCTGGATTAAGCTATTAAGAGCAGAGATTGTGGTAAATCTTTATACCCCAGTATCAATGCAGGACCTGGCACACAGTAAGCATTCAATATTTGCTGAAATCAACTGCCTTTGCTTATAGTGTTTTCCTCCCAGAAGTCCTCTCTTCCTATCTTTACCTATAACACCTATCCTTCAAGGTCCCATCCAAATATCATGAGTTACCATAATTCATAGACTATTTACTTCCTCTCATAGTATTCTCACGTATCTATTTTCTAGCATTTATATTCCACTGTGATTATAATTATTTTTGTCACTAACTCATATCCTAATTTTTAAATGGTATTGAGAGCAGTGTACTATGTCTTACTTAATTTTATTTCTTACAATGCCTGGTGTTTTGCTTTAACTATGTTAATTGCCAGTGGCTAGTAGTTGAATGAATAAATATGGCCAATAAAATACTACTTATTATCCACTGTTTTGTCACCATTTTCTTAAAACCATCCTATTGCTGTAGAGAAAAATCTACATTCCTTGCCAGACTTCTCAGTCTCATCATGCTTAGCTACATCCCCTCTGCATTACATGACTTTGGAGAGCTGCTGAAGCCCTACTGGCTTTTCATTATTCCACGGGCATGTCACAGTCATTCTTACCCATGTTCCTTCTCTGATGTTTTCTTTGCTTGAGGGTGATCCTTTCTTTATTTCAGCTCTCCAAGCCATATTTCAGGTCTCATTTCAGTTCCCAAATTCCCCATGGAGTACTCCATGATAACTTCAGCAATGCTTCTTCTCTTTTACCACTGAAAAGAGAAATTTATGTATTTAATTTAGCATTTAATCATACAACTTAATCATACACACACTCAAGAAAAATGAAACTAGGAGAGAATTTGAAAGTGCTTTACTACAGAAATTCTGATTTCAAAACTTGAAGAAGGCTAGTTCCATATTAACCCACTCTCTGTAATTTATTTCCTCCTCCTTCCTAGATTATCTATTCTCTACACAGATACCATTCCTGACTGCTTGTTTCTAAGATATTTAAGCAACTTTACATTCCTCTGAATCAACTGTAACTAATAGTATAATCTTACACATGGCAAGTGTTGGTTATATTTAAATTCAATAGAAAAATATGATTTAAATTCATATCCTATATTTTCATGTGTTTTAGTCTTTATAACCCAATTAAATATTATCTCCTTGAGGGCCGAGGTCACGTTAGGAACTTCCTTTGGATTTCTCATATTAGGAAACAATGCTGATAAAACTCTAGATTGTCAGTGCATGAACAATATTCATTATTATATGGAACCTACCTGCCAAAATGTTTGCTTTAAATTCATTTCGTTGTATGTGACACTCTAACTTCATTCCATTTTTCTTGATCCATTTATTCTAAGCTATTGTCATGTTTACAGTTTTTTCCCAGTCTGTTGGCTTCTAATATACTATCATACTTACTAGATCATTCAGTAACTAAGGCAACTAAAGCTATGTCTTTGGAAAAACTGACACAGATATATCTTGGGGTTAGATAAAGTGGGTGAAATGAGATTTGCTATCTATATTGCATTAATACTGTTTTTGCCTTATGACTAAAGATGAAAATGGAAAGTATGGTAAATATTAATAGCTGCTGAGTGGCCTACATAAAATGCATTGGGCTAGATACTTTATAAATACTGTCTAATTTTATCTTCTTAACAAGCTTATGTAGTTGATGGTACTAAGCTACTTTGATAGAAATGAAAAGTAAAGCTAAGAAAGAAATAATTTACTAAAGGGTTTATACCTAAACTTGATTTCAGATCTATCTAATACCAAGGTCCCTGCCACTTGAAGGGGATAATTCAGTGGATCTCCAATTTCAGTGTGCAGAAAAATCACCCAAGGAACTTCTTAAAATACATATTACTGGGATCTACTAAGAATATTACAATTTGTTAGGTTTCTGGTGAGACCCAGCAATCTGCATTTTAACAAATACAACAAAGGATTCATTTGGGAAAAAAATAGAAATAAGGAATAATTAAGATAGTAATAGTACTTATAACAATAATAACATTGGCTATCCAGGATCTTTTCTGGTTCCATATGAAGCGTAGAACAATTTTTTCCAGATCTGTGAAAAATGACGTTAGTATTTTAATAGGGATTACATTGAATCCGTGAATCACTTTGAGTAGTATAGACATTTTAACAATGTTGATTCTGTTGATAAATGAACGTGATATATTTTTCCATCTATTTACATCCTCTGTAATTTCTTTTCTCAGTGTTTCATAGTTCTCCCTATAGAGGTCTTTCACCTCCTTAGTTAAATATATCCCTAGGTACTTTGTTTTCTTTGTTGCTATTGTGAAAAGTATTTCATCTTTGATTTCATTCTCAGCTTGACTATTGTTGGCATATATGTGAATGAAACCTTACTTAATAAGAAGAAATTGGGAGGCTTCACTTTATCAGACTTCAAGCTATACTACAAGGCTATAGTAACCAAAACAGCATGATATTGATGAAAAAATATAGACATAGATCTATGGATCAGAACACAGAACCCAGGTATGAAAGCATCCTCATATTGCCATATGACTTTTGATAAAGTAGACAAAAACCTACACTGGGGAAAAGAATCCCTATTCAATAAATGGTGCTGGAAAAATTGGATAGCCACATGTAGAAGATTGAAACAGGATCCACACATCTCACCACTCACAAAAATTAATTCACAGTGCATAACACACTTAAACCTAAGGCATGAAACTATTAGAATTCTAGAAGAAAATGTTGAAAAAACTCTTATAGATATTGACCTAGGCAAAGAATTTATGAAGAAGACCCCAAAAGCAATCACAGCCACAATAAAAATAAATAAATGGGGCCTGATCAAACTAAAAAGCTTCTACACAGCCAAGGACATAATCAATAGAACAAATAGGCAACCTACAGAATGGGAGAAATTATTTGCATGCTATACATCCAATAAAAGGCTGATAACCAGAATCTACAAAGAACTAAAGCAACTCAGCAAGAAAAAAAATCAAACAACTCCATTAAAAAATGGGCAGAAGATATGAACAGGAAATTTTCAAATGAAGATAGACTAATGGCCAACAAACACATGAAAAAATGCTCAACGTCTCTAATCATCAGGAAAATGCAAATCAAAACCACAATGCGATATCACCTAACTCCAGCGAGAATGGCTCTTATTAAAAAGTCCTAAAACGATAGGTGCTGGTATGGATGTGGAGAGAAAGAAACACTTATACACTGTTTGTGGGACTGCAAACTAGTACAACCTTTATGGAAAGTAGGGTGGAGATACCTTAAAGAACTAAAAGTAGATCTACCGTTTGGTCTGGCAATCCCACTTCTAGGTATTTACCCAAAGGAAAAAAAGGCATTTTATAAAAAAGGTACTTGCATTCGAATGTTTGTAGCAGCACAATTCACAACTGCAAAGATGTGGAATCAACCCAAGTGCCCATCAATACATGAGTGGATTGATAAAATGTGGTATATGTATACCATAGTATACTACTCAACCATAAAAAAAATGGTGATCTAGTATCTTTGTAAAAACTTGGATGGAACTGGAGACCATTCTTCTAAGTGAAGTATTGCAAGAATAGAAAAACAAACACCATGTGTACTCAATACTAAATTGGAACTAATTGATCAATACTTAAGTGCACATATGGAAGTAAAACTCAATGGAAATCAAATAGGTGGGAGGGAGGAGGAGAGGATGGGTAAATCCACAACTAATGGGTAAAATGCACACTATCTGGGTAAATGGCACACTTATAACTTCGACTCAGACTGTACAAAATCAAATTATGTAACCAAATATGTATACCCCCATAATAGTCTGAAATTAAAAAGACAATAATAACAGTAACAACTATATAACACATGGATTAATACTGCATTACCCACCATTTACTGCACCACCTTATTATTTGTTAGACACTGTGTTATGAAGCACTTAATGTATTGTGTCATTTAATTTTCAAAACCACCCTATGATGTATATATTACCATCATCTTTCTTTTACATGAGGAGAGAACTAGGGTTGGAGAGGTCACATAGTTGGTAAGTAGGGGGAATAGTTTGATTCTAAAGGACATACCCACAACTCTATGAAAGAGGCAGCCAAATGAAAGAAAACCCAGGGAAATTGTTGTCATAGAGCTCAAAAGAAGAGAGCTCATCAAGAGCAGATGATGAGCCAGGAACGGGCTCATGCCTGTAATCCTGGCTCTATGGGAGGCTGAAGCAGGAGGATCAATTGAGGCCACGAGTTTGGGACCAACCTGGGCAATGTGGCAAGACCTATCTCTAAAAAAAATAAAAATTAAAAAAAAAGAAAAACCAGATGATGTTAATGCTAAAAAGAGGTTAAACAAAACAGGTAATGGAAGTGTTCCCTGGATTTGTAAATGAAGTAGTCATTGCTGCCCTTAGCAAGGTCAACTTGAATAGGAAGATAAGACAATGGGATGGAATTTAGGGAGTTAAAGAATGAATGGAAGATGTAAAAAATAACAAACTTAAATTGTTATTTAATGAGTTTCCAATAAAAAGTAAGCGTTTAGGGAGTAATGTAAATTTGGTGAGAAATTTTTGTTTTAAGATGAACTATCATGAAAATATTGAGGGAAAGAAACAATGAATAAAGAGGTTGATAAGGATGACAAATGATAAAATTAATTAAATGAAGTCTTAGAGAAGATGGGACAAATCCATTAGCTTTGTAAAGAAGCACTTAATTTTCTGGCATTGGGGGGAATGGGAGAGTATGCACGTAGCCATGGATACAGATACAGGTATTTGACTAGAGATGTAGACATGGACATTTACATGTAGGGAAATGGAAAGTTAACATAGCTCATATGTGATGGATTATACTTTATGTGCTGAGAAAATTAATGGGGTCTTCAGGCAAACTGATGAAGATTTAGAATAGCTACTGTAAGGAAAAAGAGGCAGAAGTGACTATAAATATGTAAAAGGATGCTGTGGGGTAAAAAGCCCAGCTGAGGGGAAAGATCATATGTTGTGGTGGCATCAGTAGGTATGATCGTGTGGTTTTGTTCAGTGATGTTCAGTGGAAGCAGAGAAATAGACACCAGGGTTGGTTTCGTCTTAGTTTAGGGGTTTAGTAAAACAAGTGATGTGGACAGTGGTGAAAGGTGCTTGAGTGTGTTGACAATAGGCTTGGTGAAATGATGGACTCAAGGGTAGGCAGCTTAGGAGAGACAGTGGAGCTAGTATGGTCTTAGAGACATGGAAAAAAGAGTTACCAATGAATTTTGAAAATATAGTAGAGTAATAAATGGTAAAAACAGTGAAAGAGTTGAAAGAGTAGACAGTTGTAGGCTGAAAATGGGAGCAAGTGGGGCTTACTGTATTTCAATGTATCTGGCAGCAACCTAAAAGGAATATGAGTTTTGTTAGCTCCGATAATCTAAATTCATTTTTTTTCCTTACATTTTAAGAAATCTGAGGTCCTAAAAGCTGAGGTCTAACTTTGGCCTGTTTTCCTCTTGAGCTTTATAATTCCCTGGACTTTTATTCCCTGAGTCTCTATCACTATAAATTCTGCCATCAATTATTTTTTGTTAGTCAAACTAGAACAAAGTATTTATTCTTCTAATTTCTAGAATAATGACTGTAATATGCAGACCATGCATTAGGATCACCTGGGGAGTGTGTTAATAATTTAAATTTCTGGCCTTTACACCAGACCTACTTAATCAGAATCTCTGTGGGGGTAGATCTCAAAGAATCTGTATTTTTAATAAGTTCCACAGGAGATTCTGATTCACACGATTATTTTAGATGACAGTTTCAATAAGGCAGAGAGTGTTAGATTTTTCTTCTTCAATTTACCAAATTCCTACTCTGGATGTTTTTGCTGTTGGCTTCTATTTGTGAAACAATAATGCTTCTATTGGCAAGCTTTGAGATTGGTGTAGTGAGGCAAGAAAACAATAATTTGATCTTGGAATTGGTACATTTCTTAAATTCTTTCTTACACAAAATCCCCCTTTACACGCATAACATATCCCTACCCACTGTTAACATTAATACTATACACATTTGAAAAAAATGAAAGAAAAAGATCAAAGTGGAAAAGAATACAGAATTTAAAAACTTGACAGGAAAACTCCAAACAGTAGAGATTATTATGAGTAAAAGGTGTTTTGGAGACTGGGTAGGTGTAGAGAATGGAGAGGCCAGTAAGAGTTTCGATTCAGAAAAGGTTAGAGATGTGTTGATGGTGGTTACAGATGAACTGCTTTACTTTTAGTTGAATTAGACATCTGGTAGATGTCCACAAATTTGCAATCTATAGCCATAGCTACGTTTTGCTTTTTGGTAGGTCTGTGATCAATTAATAATCAATGGTTTCTTTTGCCACTGAATTTGTGTGTTGCTGGATCTCCCACACTGAAAAAGTTCTTAGTTTACACACAAGAAGAAACCTTATTTTTGGTGTCTTGGTACCTAAAGGCAAGAAGAACATATATTATTTTCTTTAGTATCTGCTGACAGTTTTCAAAGAACAAAGGCACAATGCTACATCTAAAATCTCCCTCAGTGACACAGAAGCCAGGCTTCTGTATCACGAAGTTATGAATCATACAACAAAAATGAACACATTCATGGATGAAAAAAATTCACAAAAAATTTTTTCATCAATTTATAATATTCTATTTGGTGATATCCTAATCCATAAGCAATGAAAATATTTTTAGGAGTATCTTTTTGAGAAGGAAATATATCTTAGATATATTCTTTTTGTATCTGCAAATTGTGCTTTCCTTTAGTCTTTATTAATGATTTCAGTTTAACCTAAAACAAAGGTTCTCTGTCTCTCTCTCACACACACATATACTTTTTCGTTCCCTCTCTTTCTCACTCTCCCTGTTCCACTCTGTCCCCTACACCTTGCCCTCAATCACACCTTTTTCTTTATTTCTGTTTATCTTTTTAAGCTTGTTAGTATATTTGGTCCTTTGTGTGAGAAATATTACTCCAGAAAAATTGCTAAGGTAAGACTGGAAAAACTCAAAACTCAAAATTCTGTCATCTGAATAAGCTTTAGAATACGGACTATGTCTTTCTTTTATGAAGAATAAATGGCCACCTGTCAAAGACCATGTAAATTATCCATCACTTGATAGAAATTAATGAATTATGTTTCAACACAGACCTTGTAAGTTCACCTCCCTGAAGTGAATCTCCAGCTCCTTGTCCCTTCTTCTAAAACTAGTGCTCAGATTTGTGGACTGGCTGTGCTCTGGCTGTGCTATGTAGCAGTAAGCAAACATGGCGCCTCCATTGCTTCCACAAACCCCATTTTGAATTGTTCATACTCCCTAATGAGAAAAAAATTCTCTTCAGTGAAGGCCGGAAGAGTCAACATTGGTTCCACTTATTCACTTAATAAATTCTGTTCAATATTAGCTGTTTTAAACGTGAATGTATGGCTTTTCTCTTCTGAAATCCACAGTTTGCATGCCCCATTCTGTTTGACTCTGACTAATGATACCCACATCCTATCCCTGAGCTGTGTCTCCTTAATTTGTCCATATTTTAGGAGTCATGTCCATGTCTGTGGTAACTAAAATTTGACCTCGACATTGTTTTCATTTTCTGATTTCAGCCTTTAACCCAACTCAATGTTCTTTTAGTATTCTGTACCCAAGCTTCTCTGATCTGAATTCTAGGGCTATGAACTATATCCTGGCCATGCTTCTCTTTATTTTGATTACAGTACATCTGACTTTGTACTCACTATGTTGTCCTTTATAACACTATAATCATCCGTCTTCATTTAGGTGCAATTATCTCATACCTTGATGATGGAAAAATTCTCCTAAATATCCTCTATGGTACTTCTTCTCAAATCCATTGTCTATATTATTACCAAATTAATTGTCTTAAAATACACTTTCACTATGATACTCTCCCTAGTGAAAAACTTTAATGACTCTACAATGCTTATAAAATCAAATTGGAATTGCTTAGTTTATCATATTATGTCTTCATCAACATATGTTCTCCACCTAGTTTTCAAGCCTTATACCTAGATATTTTCCTACATATACAGTAGTCCCTCCCATATGTCTGGCTTCACTTTCCACAGTTTCAGTTACCCACAGTCGACTAAGGTCTAAAAATATTAAATGGAAAATTCCAGAAATGAATAATTAATACATTTTAAATTGTGTGCTTTTCTGAGTAGTGTGGTAAAATCTCATGCTGTCCTGCTCCATCTAGCCTGGGACATGAATCATCCTTTTGTCCAGAATATCCATGCTGTATACGTTACCCACCCATTAGTCACTTAGCCATCTTGGTTATCAGATTGGTATTGCAGTGCTCACGTTCAAATAATTCTTATTTTACTTAAAAATGGCCACAAAGCACAAGAATAGTGATGGTGACAATTCAGATATGCCAAAGGGAAGCCATGAAGTGCTTTCTTTGAGTAAAAACATAAAAGTTCTCTACTTAATAAGGAAAGAAAAAAAAATAATATGCTGTGGTTGTAAAGGGCTACAGTGCAAGAAGATATTTTGAGAGAGATAGGGACTACATTCACATAACTTTTATTTCAGTATATTGATATAATTGTTCTATTTTATTATTAGTTATTAATGCTAATCTTTTAAGTGAAATGTGCCTAATCTGTAAATTAAACTTTACTATATGTATGTATGCATAGAAAAAAATATAGTTTATATAAGGTTCAGTACTACCCACAGTTTCAGGCATCCTCTGAGGGTCTTGGAACATATTCCCCACGGAAAAGGTGGGGAACTAATGTAGCTTTAATTCTGACTTTCTTGATACTGCTGGATTATACCTTTTACTTTTTATTTATCATATTCTTCCTCCCCAAAATACCTTTCCTCTCTTAGTCAATTATGAAAATCATACTCATTTTCAAAGGTTCGATTAAATCTTACTTCTTCTAAGAGACTTTCCTAATCATTCTTGTAGGAAGTTATCTCCCTTCTCTGACTTTCTATAGTGTTATGTTTTCCGTGTTTGATACTCATCAGATATTGCTGTAGCTATTTTGAAACATATCTACTCAACCAGATAGCAAACCTCAAACAACAGAAACTGTTTCTTATTTTCCTTTGTATTTCAAACAAAAGTTTCAGCCTAATAAGTACATGGAAAGTATTTTTAATGAACCTGTAGAGGCTAATACATCAAAGTAAGATACCCCCATGAGAAATTAAATATTAATTTTTAAGATAACTGTAATCATCCTTAAAGCATAAGGATTGAAATTTATTGGTTTATAAGACCATTTATATGGTGCCCATATAATCTCAGTAGGGAATATTTGACTTCCAAAATTATTTCTAACCAACATGCCATAAATTTTAAATAGAGTTCACAAAAGGGAGTAATTACTCTCTTGATTTATATGGAAAGTGATGCTAATATGTCCTAGGATTTATCACTTACTAGATCTCAACCTTAGCTTTATTTTATTGTTTGTAAAAAAAAAACAGATAGTATTTGGCTTATGGATTCATTCATTTATTTATTCATTCATCTAAAAGATATTTATTGAACTTCAACTATGTGGAAGCCACTGAATTAGGAACAAGGGATATGATGGTAAACTCTCCCTTGGTCCATGCTGTATTTGAAAAAAATTAAAGTCATCAGGTATTATTATCATATGCAGGGAAAAGAACATTTATATTTCAAAGACAGACATGAGAACATAGGCTATTTGGAAAAAATAAATGACATGCTATCCAATTTTATAAATTCTTCAAAAAAAGTGGGCAACTACTATGCACCATGTACTATGCTATATGGTGAGTGTAGGATGGCTGTTACAGGCTTTATTACTGTTTCATAGCTCATTCTCTCCTTCCCAGCAGAGTGTGCAGAGTATATGTCCCATCGATTGCTTTGACTACTGAAATGTGTGAAGAAGATTCAATGTGACCATTCTTAAATGAGGCTTAAGAAGCATCATGAGTTTCTGTTTCCCTTTTTCATTATTGCCATTTGCCATAAAACCATTCCTCATGTAGCCACTGTTTCTTCAGTCTTGGTTCCAGAATGAGAAATATGTGGAGAAGATCTGAACTCAACCAGCAGCCTGGAGTCATATTTAGCCAAGCCAGCTGGGTTCTGGGCAAGGCCTCCGTTGACATAATTTTTTTTTTTCCTGAAGTCATCTTTAATTTCAAATGACATAAAATCTTGAACAAGAAATAAATTTGTTATTCTAAGACTCTAAGAAGTTTGTTATGATAACAAAAACTGAATCATACAACATTAAATGAAATGTTATATCTAGTGGAGAAGAAAGACATTATTAAACAGGTGATTATCAATGTTCTCTGTGTGTGGAGGAAATGGAGCATTTCAGAAGTGTGTATACCAGATGGACTTATGTGATACTGAAGGAAGAGGAAGACTTTTTTGGATGGCTACTACTTATATATAGATTAATTTAATTTATCTTCTAGTCTTTATTTAGTATATTACATGCCAACTTCCATTAGGGAATAAATGTACCTTTGGGAAACTATATTCCACAATAATCAGATGCTACATTCAAAACCAAAAGCTATTTCTGTTTTTACCTCATGTATTAGTTCTACATGGTTATAAATTATTTTAATGAAGGACTAAAGGGATCCAGTTTTGTCTTTTTATTTAATGCCAATATTCCTCAGTTTCTGTATGACAGGTAACCTCTACAAGCATAGGCTTACTCTATAGTAATTGGGAATATTTGTTCAATCAGAGACTATTTAGATTGGTGTAGTCCTTGAGGTGACTTGGTCCAACGTCTTCATTTTGCAAATGAAGCAACTGAGGTCCACATAGGTAAAGTTGCTTTCCTAAGTCCCCTGTTGGTGTTTGGGGAGGGTCAGGGATGGAGCTCAGGTGTCCTGATTTCTGAATCACCATACCTGTAACATTGAAAAAATGTTTTCTCCAAATAACTGTCTTTGAATGAATGTTAAAGAAAGCATTGATTATAAATATTGTAAGTTCATGCAGTGTTTCAAATTAGAGGCAAGAGGTAAATTTTGGAGGCTGAAAATTTTTATTAACCATAGGGCAAAAGGATCATTATGCTAGCTACCAATGTTTCCTACATTTCCCTGCCATCCCTGGCTACATTATAGTCTTTTATTTATGGTATTTTTCACAGTTTATAATTATACAATTATGCATGTGATTACTCAATTAACATATATCTTTCCTTCTAGGCTCCAAGAAGGCAGAGATAATGTGTCCCCAGTAACAAGCACAGTGCTTGACACATGGTAAGAACTGAATAGATGTTTGTAAAATTAATAAAATTCATTCCTCCAAGAAAAGTAGAATTATCATACTTCCCATATGGTATGAAGAATGTCCCATGCTAACTAACCTCTTGCTCGCAAATTGTCAACAGAACATGTCAGTTTTTCACGGAGTCTGAAGGAAATGAATTAATGACTTATCTTTAGCAGATTTTTGTTAACAGATCACATAATGAATACAACATTAAAATATAGCATTAATGATAACAATAAAATATAAATTGACACAAAATTATTGCATTAAAATAGTTTTATTTAAGAAAAAAGATGGGTACACAGTGACTCATGAAATTAAGATCTAGTCAAGTGGAATTAATAGAATTACTAATAAAAGACTTCAAAATTATTTGAATGACTAATGCTTAAGATATGGTGAACTGGAAATGCATCAGTGCTTCTAATTTACTATTCTGATATTAAGAAAAAATATGTTAGATTAGGATGGCCTTATTGCCTAACTTTTAATGCTACTTGACTGAGATGTGAATTTTTTAAGGAGAGTAAAAAAGGTCCAAAATAGTTATTTTGCCAACTTTCTTTTGGCATTCCAGGGCTAAAAGCATAAGAGGAAAGGTAAGTCCTATATATAGCTTAATAACTACATTCCAAATTCTGATGTGTGTAAGTTACCACGGTCCCAAAAAATCTTCACTCTATTTTCTTTGCTGTTTGACGTGCTACATTCTCTAAGAGATTATCATGGGCTGTTTAAGAATGGTATGGGGAGAACATACAACAAAATTTGAACCAACCAGAATACTTTATTATTAAATAAAAATTATTTATGCATACCTGTGGTTTCCAAAGCACCATGAATTGCTAGGGTTTCTGAGGAAGCCACCAAGAAATATCATCCCTCTTTTTCAAATGATTGTTAGATGATTTGGGAAATAAGACAAAAGAGTAAATATGTGAGCCAAAATATGACTTTTTTCACTGCTGGAGGCCAGGAAGCAGCAGATCGTGGCTCTAGGTCCATAAACCAAATGAACTTGCTACTTGAATCCCAGAATTAGGAAGATTTCATTCATTTATGGAAAACACTGGACTTGGGGCAGGACTCTTCTCATCACACTCACCATGGTTGGCTCCAGCACGACTTCCAGAATGCAGGGGCAAAGGAGATCTAATGTCCCTGCAGGAAGCTGGCATCAAGAGAAAACAGGAGGGTGGAGAATGTTTACTTGTTCTTCCCACATTTTCAATCAGAAAATTCACTTCATCTTCTCAGGGAGAAAGTGAGTTAAAAAAAAAAAAGACATCAGAAGTATGGTAATTGAGCTTTCTAAGCACAAAGAAAATTAATAGTGGAGGGAAGTTTGCTGTAATTACACTTGATGAAAATATTTTCAGTGGCAAGATACTAAATAAAATTCCTATCCTCCAAAAAGCAGGATCTCACATAATCTCTTTTTAAGATTAGAAAGATCTCAGTTGAAAATAAAAGATTAAGAATAATTTCTGACAAGATATTTATTCTTATGTGGACAATAAGGCTAGAAATCTTACAAAAGAACATTGAACAATTGAAGGTCATACAAAAGGCAACGTAATGCACATGTTAAAATAAGGAATTTATTTAAAATATGTTCATCTTATTTTTTATAGTTGTTGCTTTATCATAAAAGAAATCCATGGTGATTTTCTAAAAAATTTAGAAAGCAGAAAATAGATAAAGGGGATATATCTTTCTTATTCATACTTCTCAGAAGCAATTTCTCTTCACACGTTTGTGTGTTTCTCTACGAGCTTCTACATATTTTACAACAGATCACGCAGACTCTGCAGTTTCACAATAAATCATTCCGACTATGCTTCCATATATTTTCCCATGAGATCATGTAGACTATTCACATGCTTCTTGGTCTGGATATGGAATTAACTAAGGACATTTAAATGAAGAGACTTTCATGAAGGGACTCCACATGGAAATGTGGTTAGGGTTCAGGAACACACAACGGATGTCAGGGCATCAGATGCTGGCAACGACAGGAGGCTACAGGACCTAAGGGGCAAAAGAAGGACATAATGGTTTTCTGGACTCAGTGGGAACTGATGTGGCAAAGGAAGGGCAGCTTTGTGGCAACTGCGATGGCCTCAAAGGGACACATCTTCTGCAGAAGCTGCCCTAAAGCAGAGAGAGATCGAGAAATACCCTGATCTCTCTCTCTTCCTGCCCTTTGATCTCCTGTCAGTGACTCTCATGGGCCAAAGCCAACTGAAAGTCCAGAGAGTAGATAATCTGTATGATGAAGCTTGTAGTAGCCAGCCTCCCAGAGAACAGAGCAGGGAAGGAAATGGAAGAGAATGGATTCGGCTGGGTGGGGAGCAAAGGGAGAACAATTGCATGCAAGTTATTAAAAATTCTTTATTAGTAGAAGTTCTTTGGCTATATAATATTGCAATGTAACCAGACCACTACCTTTGATCAACTATTTAGATTGCGGTCCAATGTTTTTGCTATTATAAACAACCCTACGATGTACATCTTTCTTCAATTGTTCAATTTTCTTAAATTCTTAGGAGTTGAATTATTAAAATGTACAAATGTTCTTAGGCCTCTTAAAATTTTCTGACAATGTTTTTAAACTATAGATATTATTCTTCCACCAGCAGTGCAAGAGTGTGCTTTTTATTGTACATTTTTGTGCATTGTATACTTCCATAATTTTTATTTGAATGAGAATTTGTCCATAAAAACCACATCTGCATATTTTTAAAAGAAATATTTAAAGCTGCATCTCTCTAATTTTGATACAATATTTTTTTCCTGTGTGCTTTTATAACTTTTTAAAATTGTTTCAGCATTGCGAAGCAATAGTGTGTTGCTGTTGCTGCTACTGCGCCAGCATCATTCATTTGATAATCCTGCCTTTCCAAAGGCTGATTTGGGTTGCTTCCTTTATTGTTGTGTGCATTACTGCATACATCAATGTTTGTTTTCTGAGCTATCTGATTTATTTCATATTTCAATTTTTGAGCATTGTGACAGAAACAGAGCAGCTCTGTACTGCCAAGCCATCCTCTGAAATATTTTGACAATGGAAAGCACCAAAAATAGGCTTCATTCTCCCTGAACATATTAGGAGACTCACCACCTCCTTTTTTGGCTTTCAACTTTGAAAGTTGATCACTGATCAGTTTTAATGGTAACACAAACAATAATAACAATACAAAGAAACAATAGCATTTAATGCCACATGGCAGGCAGATCATAGCCACAGTGCCTTTTTTCTAAGTCAAGAATGAATTTTTTGGGAGGCTTAAGTATTTCCCTTCACCAAATCTTGTTGATTCAACTTTCTAAATATTTCTTAAATTTCTCCACATCTTTCTGCTGTCACTGTCACTGCCCTATCGAAGTGGTCATCTCTTTTGCTAGATTAATGCAGAATTTTCAGTTCTCATCTGGTTTGATCTCTTAGTAGCCTGCTGTTTAATTTATCTGTTGAATCTTTTAAAAATTTCAATGACTATTTTCATTTCCAGAGTATCCATTTGGTTCTTTTTCAAGTACATGAGTTTTTTCCTCATGAAATTCTTATTCTTGATGGCTTCTCTTGTTTCCTTGATCTCTCTGAATATCTTAAATATACTTATTTTAAAACTTCTTTAGAATCTCTTTGATTTCCATTTCTTAAGTATGAATTATGCCATTATTGCTTTTGCTGTGCTCGTCTCCAGTGGGAGTTTTTTTCCTAAAAGACCTGGACATTCTTTGGATTTTGCAAGTCTCTGTGTCCCACTTTCAAGGTTACTAGGACCCTACTGGGTCACCGTTTGGGGAATAAATTTAACACTAGTCTCTCGTTCAAGATTTCCACACCTAATGGGTATTGTGAATTTGTGTTTCATGCTCAGCCAAAATAAAGGCTTGGGTTTGTTAAGGAGGATTTTTTCTACGCATGGCCCAAGTAGAGCATCTGCAAATCAGAGGTTAGAGTTTTTGCAGTTCTTACGCAGACACCGTTTTCGAATCAGTTGGGTTAAATATCTCAGGAGAGCAATTGCTGGATCATATGATAAGATTATTCACTTTTGTAAGAAACTGCCAAACTGTCTACCAAAGTAGTTGCATCATTTTGCATTTCTACCAGCAAAGAATGAGAGTTTCTGTTGCTCTATATCCTTGCCGATAATTGGTATTTTCAGTTTTCTTTGGATTTCGAATAGGATGTAGTAGCATCTCATTTTTGTTTTAATTTGTATTTCCTTAATGACACATTAGATTTAAAATCTTTTCATATGCTTATTTGCTATTTGCATATATTCTTTAGTGAGGTGACTGTTCATATATTTCACTCTTTTAACCCTTGGGTTGCTTGTTTTCTTGTTGTTGAGTTTTAAAAGTCCTTTGTATATTTTAGATTCAAGTCATTTACCAGATACATATTTTGCAAATATTTTCTCCAAGTCTGTGGCTTGCCTTTTTATTTAATAGCATCTTTCACAGAAGTTTTTAATTTTAAAAATTTTGATTATTTTCTTCATACTTTTTAACTAATCCCATGATGGATTATAATTTTTTTAAATTATTGTTAATTGTGGTGAAATATACATAATATTTGTCATCTTAAACATTTTAAAGTGTATGGTTCATTGGCATTGAGTACATTCCAATTGTTATGTAACTGTCACCACCATCCATCTTCAGAATTCTTTTCTTCTTACAACACTGAAACTCTGTACCCATTAAATAATAACTCTGATTTTCCCTTTCCTCCCAAGCCCTGGCAACCACCAGTCTACTTTTTGTCTCTGTGTATTGGACTACTCTAGGTAACTCATATAAGTTGGATCATACAGTATTTGTGTTTTGTGATCAGCTCATTTCACTTAACATAATTTCTTCAAGTTTCATCCATCTTGTAGTGTGTGTCAGAATTTTCTTCCTTTTTAAGGCTGAATAATATTCCATTGTATGTAAATACTACATTTTGTTTGTCTATTCATCTGCCAATGGATATTGAGTTGCTTCCACCCCTTGGCTAGTGTGAATAATAGTGCTATGAATATGAGTATATGAATATGTATTTCAGTCCTAGCTTTTAATTATTTTGGGTATATACTCAGAGTTAAAATTGTGTTGGATCATGTGGTCATTCTATTTTTAATTTTTTGAGGAACTGTCATACAGTTTTCCATAGTGGCTACACCATTTTACATTTCTTTCAACTGCATGGAAGAATTCCAGTTTCTCCACATCCTCGCCAACACTTGTTATTTCTGTTGTTTTGATTATAGCCATCTTAATGGGTATGAGATGACATCTCATTGTGGTTTCAATTTGCATTACCCTAATGATTGATGATGTTAAGCATCTTTTCATGTGCTTATCAGTCATATGTATATCTTCTTTGGAGAGATGTCTATTCTAGTCCTTTGCTTTTAAATTTAGTTTTTTTGTTGTCGTTGTTAAATTGGAGACATTCTTTATATATTCTGGATATATAATCCCTTACAAAATACATGATTTGCAAATATTTTCTCCCTATCCTCGGATTGTCTTTTGCTATGACCTGAATGTTTCTATCTCTCCTAAATTCATGTATTTAAATTCTAAGCCCCGAAATGATTGTATTAAGAGGCAAGCCTGGGATTAGTGCCACAGAAAGAGAGCACAGAAAGCTAGCTAGTCCTTTCTACCATGTGAGGACAGAACTAGAAAGCACCATCTATGAGGAAAAGTGCTACCATTTTGATCTGGACTTCCCAGACTTTAGAACTGTGAGAAATTTTGTTCTTTATAATAGCCAGCTTATGTCATTTTGTTATAGCAGCCTGAATTGATTGAGACACCTTTTCACTCTGTAGTTTGTGTCTTTTGATGTACAAAAGTTTTTATTTCTGTAAATTTCAATTTATCAATTTTTTTCATGGATCACACTCTTAAAGCTTATCTAAAAACTCACCACTGGAGAGTCAAAAATGGAGGATTAGAGGTGACCTCCTGGCTCTCTGCTTCCAGAGAAGGAGGTGAAGAACTTGGGCAGCTACACTAGAGTAGATTGCTCCTCTCCAAGAACAGCATTGTGAATCTTCAGAGAAATAGCATGGGACACTCAGCGCAGGAGAAAAAGAAAAGGTGAATGGGAGATACCATCACAAAGACTGGAGAGTGCAAGGTATATAATAGGTAAAAGAGGGTGGGACAGCTGCACCCACCCAGCCAGCCCAGTGTGATCTGACCCACAGGAGGACCCCTGGCTCCCCCAGGGACCTACGCATCCACTCAGACAGGGATGTGCCTGAGGTCAGTGCAAAGTCGTGGCATGGGATGACAGGCTCTGTGGAGAGGAGACAGCAGTGGGAAACATTTTGAACTCTGCAGTGCTCTGTGTTAGGACTGCACTGAGCAGGGAAGGGACTGGTTTGAGTGGTTACTTCCTACAACCACAGGAGAGAATTTGGAGACAGGCACCTGGCCTCTGGTGGTCAGCAGGACCAGAACAAAGGAGGTGAACACTGAAAAGGGGGCTTTTGCCCTGGAAACCGCTGATGATTAGGGCAGCTCAGGGTGGGACAAAAAGAGCAGGACCCTCTGCTAGGCAGATGTGAGACTGTGGACTGTGATGCAGAGGGGACACCTGGCGGCCTGTTGATTCAGCCCACCAAACCGGCGTTTGCCAACTCCTGAGAGGTCGCCCCCAGCTATAGTTCTCCAGGGATGGGCAGTTGCCATTTTTGGGTTCCACAGCCTGGAGGAAATGCTGCTTCACACCATGCCTTCAGGCAGCACCCCTCTGCCAGACTGGAGACTCTCCAATGGGGTGCAGCAGGTTTCACCTTTGGAGGTGGGGAGAAGTGAGAAAAGCCACTTTCTCTGTGCAGCTGACAGGAATCTGTGGGACTTTGATGCTGAAAAATATTCCGTGACCTATTGATTGGGCTAGTAAGGCCAGTGTTGGAGGGCTAATCTTGAGTGATTCCCCCCAGTGCTAGTTCTCCTGGGGTAGGTGGCTGCTATCTGAGGGATTCCCATCCCAGAGACACTGGGACATGTGGCGGTCCCGGGCAACACCCCTCCTCCAGCCGCCTGGCGACTTTCACACTGGACTTGGGAGGCTCTGCCCTTGCAGGTGGGGAGAAGTGAGAAAAGCTGCTTTCGCTGTGTGACTGGCAGGAATTTACGGGGCTTTGGTGCTGAACAATAGTTGGTGGCCTGTTGATTCAGCCCTCTGGGCTGGCTTAGGTCATCTAATAAGGTAATAACTCTAGGTGTTGCTCTCCGCATCTAGGTGGCTACCAGTATTGGGGTTTGTGGACAGGGAAGGAAAAATCTGGCCAGAGACCTCAGCAACTGCACAAATTGACCCTTACCATCAGGAGCAGCCTTCCAAGTTCAGTGAAAGAGTTCTGGGTAACATATTAGCGGCTCCCCCTGGTGGCAGATCAAGCAACCATAGAAACACACACATCCAGGCTTGCAGGCACCAGTTGTAATCTATCTTGCTCTTACCCACACCTTAAGGGGGAATAGGGTCCAAGTAACCCTCAGGAGTGATAAGACCCTTCCCAAAGATCGAAACATTTGTATATTCCATCCAGAGAACCAGAGTCTAACACAGAGACATCAGATTACCTTGATAACTGGCTCTTCCATGCAATCTACAACCAATGACAGAGAAGGTAACCACATAGCCCAACACTATGCCTTCCATCTGAAGCTATTAGAGGGCAGTGGAGTCATAAACACAAGCATGAACCACCACCTGGGAATGTAAGCTGGGGGACCAAACTCACTAATCTTAATTAGCAAGAGATGAAGACAACAGGTTAGAGGTAATCCGACTTGCTAAAATACCTCTAAGGCAAGACAGGACCAGCATGCCTCTCCTCAGCACTGTCAAGGAACAATACAGGAAATGAATGAAAAATTCTCTAAAGAATTGAAATATTATGAAAGAACCAAACAGAAATACTGGAAACGAAAGAGGGATTTAAGGAACTACAAAACACAGTGGAAAGCCTTAAGACTAAGATGGACCACATAGAGGAAAGAATCTCAGAGCTTGAAGATAATGCCTATGTGCTAAACAGACCAGATGAAGAAAAAGAACATAGAAGCAAGAGACAAGAACAAAACAAACAAGAAATGTGGTATTATGTAAGAAACCAAATATAAGAATTGTAGGCATCCCAGACAGAGAAGAAGAAAATATGCAAGGGTTGGAAAATCTATTTCTTGGAATACTGGAGGAAAACCTGCCTGGCCTGGACAGAAATCTAGATATCCAGGTACAAGAAGCACCACAGAACTCCTGGGAGACTCAATGTGACAAAGCAATCACCATGTCACAGAATTATCAGACTGGCCAAAGTAAACACAAAAGAGACAATCTTTTGAGCAGTAAGATGAAAACAGCAGATAATCTACAAAGGAAAACCTATCAGACTAACTGTAGACTTCTCAACTAAAACCTCACAAATCAGAAGGAACTGGGCCTCCATCCCCAATCTTCTAAAACGGAAAAATGGCCAACCTAAAATTCTTTACCCAGCAAAACTAAATTTCATCTATGAGGGAGAAATAAAGACTTTCCCAGACAAGTAATCACTAATGGAATTTGCAAAGGCCAGACCTGCCCTTCAGGAAGTAACCAGACCTACATTTTACACTGAACAGCACAACAGACACTCACCAAAGTAAAATCACTCAAGAGTTAAAGTCCAGAACCTGGATTCCACAATGGCTCAAGAGGTAAAACTAAACAATGAAAATTTATCCAATAATATGAACAGAAATCTACCCCAAATGTCATCAGTTCTCTCAATAAATGTGCATGGCTTGAATTGTCCTCTTAAGAGACATAGACTGGCTGAGTGGATAAAAAATAATAAGCCAAGTATCTGCTGTCTCCAGGAAATGCATCTTACCCAGAAAGACACTTTTAGACTCAAAGTGAAGAATTGGAAAACAAACTTCCAGGCAAACAGAAGCCAAAAGAAAGCAGGGGTAGCTATTCTTATATCAGATAACATAAACTTTAGGATAACAAAATAAAGAAAGACAAAGATGATCACTGTATAATGGTGAAAGGAAAAATCCAACAAGAAGAGTTAACAATTTTTAATATTTATGCATCGAACACAAGGTACCCAGATACATAAAGCAAACCTGTTTAATCTAAATAACATGATAAACAGTAATGCCATAGTAGACGGGGATTTCAACACCCGGCTGACTGAACTGGACAGATCCTCCAAGCAGAAAATAAGCAAAGAAACAGTGGAGTTAAACAGAGATCTAGAACAATTGGGTCTAACAGACATCTACAGAATATTCTCCCCAAATAAAGCAGAATATACATTCTTCTCATCAGCTCATGGAACTTTCTCAAAAATCAATCACATCCTAGTCCACAAATCATACCTCAACAAATTTAAAAAAATGAAATTATAGCATGTATATTCTCAGACCACAGTGGTATAAAATTAGAAATCAATTCCAACAGAAATGCTCACCGCTTCACAAAGTCATGGAAATTAAACAATCTATTGTTGAATGACTATTGGATCAAGGAGGAGATTCAGATGGAAATCAAAAGATTCTTCAAACTAAATGATAATGGGGACACAAGTTATCAAAATTTGTGGGATACAGCAAAAACATTCCTGAGAGGAAAACTAATAGCATTAAATGCTCACATCTAAAAGATAGAAAGCTCACAAATCAACAAACTGATAAACCATCTCAAGGAACTGAAAAAGGAAGAGAAAATTAATTCTAAACCTAGGAAAAGAAAAGAAATAACTAAGATCAGAGCAGAACTAAATGAAATTGAGAACAAAAGAACTATGCAAAAGATTAATGAAACCAAAAGTTGGTTTTCAAAAAAATAAACAAAATTTTCAGCCCTCTTGCTTGATTGACAAGAATTGAAAGAAAAGGACTCTAATAAAGTCAATTAGAAATGAAAAAGGAGTGGTCACTACAGACATCACAGAAATGCAAAACATTATCTTTGAATACTATAAAAATCTATATGCCCCAAAACTACAAAAAGTGGAGGAAATGGACAAATATTTAGAAACATACAAACTTCCTAGGCTCATTCTGAAAGAAATTGTGCAGACCAATATCAAGCACAGAAATTGAAGCAGCAATTAAAAATATTCCAACAAAAAAAAGTCCTGGACCAGATATGTTCACACCAGAATTTTACCAAACTTACAAAGAAGAACTTATACCTATACTGCAGAAATTATTCCGCAAAATTGAGAAGGATGATATCCTCCCCAACTCATTCTACAAAGCCAATATCACCTTGATATCAAAGCCAGGAAAGGACACAACAAAAAAGAAAACTACAGAGCAATATCCCTTATGAATATAAATGCAAAAATCCTCACAAAATCTTAGTAAACTGAATTCAACAGTACATCAAAAAAATAATCATCATGACCAGTTGTGCTTTATCCCAGAAATTCAAGGCTGGTTCAACATATACAAATATATAAATTCAATTCACCCCGTAAATAAAAGCAAAAGCAAAGACCATATGATTCTCTCAATAGATGCAGAAAAAGCATTTAACAAAATCCAGCACACTTTTATGATAAAAACTCATAACAAAATAGGCATCGATGGGACATACCTTAAAATTATTAAGGCCATATATGATAAACCCACAGCCAATATCATTCTGATTGGGGAAAAATTGAAATCATTCCTGCTTAGAACTGGAACCAGACAAGGTTGTCCACTATCTCCATTTCTATGCAACATAGTGCTAGAAGTCCTTGCTAAAGCAATTAGACAAGACAGGGAAATTAGGGGGGTCCAGATGGGGACAGAAGAGATCAAACTCTCATTCTTTGTTGATGATATGATATTATATCTATAAAATTCTAAGGATTCAACCAAGAGACTCCAGAAATTGATAAATGAATTCAGTAAAGTCTCAAGAGACAAAATTAATGCACACAAATTAATGGCATTCATATACATCAGTAACAGGCAAGCTGAAAATCAAATCAAAGATGCAGCACCTTTTACAATAGCATCAAAGAAAATTAGGAATATATTTAATGAAGTAGGTGAGAGACATATATGGACAGAACAACAAAACACTGAGAAAAGAAATTGTAGAAGATATAAACAGATGGAAAATCCTACCATGCTCATGGATTGGCAGAATCAATATTGTTAAAATGTCCATACTACCTAAAGTGATCTACAGAATTAATGCAATCCCCATCAAAATACCATCATCATTTTTTACAGATTTAGAAAAAATAATTCTACACTTTGAATGGAATGGAGAAGACTTCATATAGCCAAAGCAATCGTAAGCAAAAAGAACAAAATGGGAGGCATCGGTCTGCCAGACTTCAAGCTTTACTACAAGGGCATAACAACGAAAACAGCATGGTATTGGCACAACAACAGAGATATAGACCTTTGGAACCGGACCGGGAACCCAGATATAAAACCATCCTCATATTGTCATCTAATCTTCGACAAAGCAGACAAAAATATACATTAGGGAAAAGAATCTCTATTTGATAAATAGTGCTGGGAAACTGGATAACCACATGCAGAAGATTGGAACTGGATCCCCACCTCTCATCTCTCACAAAAGTCAATTCACGATGGATAACAGAGTTAAACCTAAGATGTGAAACCTTAAGAATTCTAGAAGAATATATTGGGAAAACTCTTATAGACATTGGCCTAGGCAAAGAATTTATGAAGAAGACCCCCAATGCCATCACAACATTGACAAAAATAAATAACTGGTGCCTGATCAAATTAAAAAGCTTCTGCACAGCCAAGGAAACCATCATTAGAGTGAATAGACAACCTATAGAATGGGAGAAATATTTGCATTGTACATATATGATAAAGGGCTGATAAGAATCTATATAAAACTTAAGAAAATTAAGAAGAAATCAAACGGCCCTATCAAAAAATGGACAAAGGACATGAACCGAAACTTTTCAAAGGGAGACATAATAATGATCAGCAAACACAGAAAAAAGTGCTCAACATCTCTAATCATTAGGGAAATGCAAATAAAAACCACAATGAGATACCACCTAACTCCAGTGAGAATGGCCTTTATCAAAAAATCCCAAAACAACAAATGCTGACATGGATGTGGAGAGATTGGAACACTCTTACACTGCTGGTGGGATGTAAATTAGTATAATCCTTGTGGAAAGTAATTTGGAGATACCTCAAAGAGCTAAAAATAGAAATACCATTTGATCCAGCAATCCCACTACTAGGCATCTATCCAAAGGAAAAAAAGGCATTCTATAATAAAGACATCTGCACTCAAATGTTTATGGCAGCACAATTCACAATTGCAAAGATGTGGAAACAACTCAAGTGCCCATCAATACGCGAGTGGAATAATAAAATGTAGTATATGTATACCATGGAATACTACTCAACTATAAAAAGCAATGGTGATCTAGCACCTCTTATATTATCCTGGATAGAACTTGAGCCCATCCTTTGAAGTAACTTGTCACTAGAATAGAAAAACAAGCACCAAATGTATTCACCATCAAATTGGTACTAACTGATCAACATGAAGGTGCTCACGTGGTGATAATATTCATTGGTTGCTGGTCAGGTCGGGGAGCAGTGGGGATGAGTAAACTCACAAGTAATGGATGTGGAGAGCACTGTATGGGGGAAGGGTATGCTTGTAGCCCTGGCTTGGGTGAGGCAAAGGCATTATGTGTAATCAGAATTTTTGTACCCCCATAGTATTCTGAAATAAAAAAATAAAATAAAATAAATGAAAATTCATCACCAAACCCAAATGTGTAGATTTTCTCCTGTTTTTTTCAAAAAACATTATACTTCTGCATTTTACATTTAGCTCTATGATCTGTTTGGAGTTAATTTTTGTAAAAAGCATAAGGTCTGTGTCAAGGTTCACTGTTTCGCATATGGATTTCCAAATGTTCCAACCATTTGTTGAAAAGACTATTCTTTCTCTGTTGAGTCTCTTTTTCACTTTTGTCAAAATTAATTTGCTATATCTGTGTGGCTCTATTTCTGGACTCTCTATTGCATTCATCTATGTATCTATTCTTTTTTAATACCATATCTTCTTGATTACTCTAGCTTTATAGTTAATCTTGAAATAGGGACATGAGGGCTCTACAGCTTTTTTATATTTCTTCAGTATTGTGTTAGTTATTCTAGGTCTTTGCCTTTCTATATGAACGTTTGAATCAGTTTGTTAGTATCTACAAAATAGGTTGCTGGAATTTTTATTGGGATTGCATTTAATCTACAAATTAAATTGGGAAGAATTAACATTTTAACAGCATTGAGTTTTCCAATTTAGAAACACTGACTAACTCTGTTTAGTATCTACGCAATGATAGAAGAATACTTGTCTAGCTCTGAGCTTTTTTGTTTCCCTGCCCCGCCCCCAAAAGCCTGGTTCCAAGACCCTCACTAGGCCTGGACTTATTAAGCCCTAAAGTCTAATCCACATGCTGTATTAAAATCCATGTGTTGGGCAGGGGGAAGGAGGGTGGAGGGGATGGGTATATGCATACACAAAGAGTGCAATGCGCACCACCCGAAGGATGGACATATTTGAAACTCGGACTTGGAGGGGAGCAGGGGCAAGGGCAACATACATAACCTAAGCATCTGTAATATGTTGAAATAAAAAAAAGAAATCCATGTGTCTAAGGTGTACACTATGTCCTGCCCTTTTCCTAAATCATGGCTTCCTTCAGCAGACTAGATTTATTTGATTAGATTGAAGGTACTTCACAGAGTTTCCATCTGGGCTTTTAAAATGTGGAGCATCCTTAACTCCAAGGACAAGGGGACACAGAGAGGAGTTTAAACAAATGCGCCTTGCAGGTTTCCTCTGGTTTATTGCTTTTAGCTCATACCTCCTTTGCCCTAACTCATTTCTCCACGACTCTCCAGTCTTCATCAAACCTACTATAAAAAACATTCAAGTGTAACTGTTTCTCCAAGTCTGCATTTCCTTATGAAGACTTCAGTGTTGTGAAAAACTTGTATTAAGTAAATTTGTATGCTTAAAGAAAAAATAAAAATAAAATGCTGATCCTTCTCTCTGGGATCTCTGCCCTCTTCTGGATACTTATCTTTAAATCTGAGTTTAGATACCCTAATTTCAGTGAGGTTTTATCTAACTCCTTGACTAGATTAAGGTTCCCCAATTGTGTGCTCCCTGGTACTTTGTATATTCTAGGGCATATGAACTAGGCAGTAGAAACAGAAGTAATTTCAAATAAATATAAATCTTTTACTTCATTTACCCAGCATCTTGAAAGGCATACAAAGTCACCAACATTCCTTCTTAAAATCTTTTTTTTTCCTCTTCCATACTCTGCTAATACAATCTCTAGATTTTTACAGCTTCTTTTCTTTGAGTCCTAACTATTAGTCCTATAACTGTTGGGTTTGGTAATCTCATTCTGGGTTCTTGGTTCTTGGTGTGTTCATGGCCAAAGAATGACCAGACACACCAAAATAAGGCAAGTACGAGGTGAAATTTGTTGAGGGGGAGAAAGATAGAATTATAGAGCAAGAGCAAGATATAGGTTTACAGAGCAAGACACATATATCACAGATGATAACTGGACCCATTGTTGTAGCAAAAGAGACTTTGGTTATGGTCTGGATCTTGTTTTATTGTGTCTGAATAGAGACCTCTCTGAGGTTCAGACATCATAATGGAACTACTTTGATGGACAGTTGGAAGTTAT
>CAUYSK010075784.1:0-13039 GCA_963575035.1 Avahi laniger
GAGACAGGGTCTCGCTCTTGCTCAGGCTGGTCTGGAACTGCTGAACTCAAACAATCCTCCCGCCTCGGCCTCCCAGAAAGCTAGGATTACAGGCGTGAGCCACTGCGCCTGGCCTTAGAATTGTTTTTTCTTAAAGGGCAAAACCAGTTGTTTTGTGCTTCCGGATGAAAGAATAAAACATTACCTTAGTCTTGCCAAAGATTTGAACTTAAGTTATCAAGTCTGCAATCTAACAGCTTGCCAGAAGTACAGAGGCCAGAGGAGTATGTTGATTGAGCTGTACCATGAGTGTGCAACAGGCAAAATACAGTCTCCGGGACACTCTCGAAGTCAAACATTCTGAGAATTTAAGATTAAAAGACTTAAAAGACAAAAGGAACAAGGTTAAGGTGTAATGTCTAGGTATGCACACTTGTGCATGAAACCACAAAGAACCTCTAGTCAACTGATTAAGATGAGGCACGGGAGAGGCTTGTGGGATGGCTGGCGAAATTCTGTTTACTGACCTGGATGGTGGTTAGATGGGTATTTTGTCTTATAAAAATACATTAAGCTATATATTTGTTATATGTGGTTTTCTGTATTGTATTTTAAAATTAAAAGGCTAAATCGAAAATGGTATCCAGTACCTCTGATGAGGACTCTTAGTATTACTGGATTGATTTGTTCACAAGTGCAAAGTTACACTGCAAGTCACCGTTATGAAAGTGGTTACTTCACTGTTTCACAGTTAAGTCTGTGACAGGTTTTTAAAATCTAAATATGCACATGCATTGGCATAAATTGATGTTAGCATCCTTTACCCCCTGTTGGAGCAGTTAGTGTTCTCTCATCTCTCCAGCATCTTTACTCTTATGACATTCCCACCTCACAATATATGTGCTTTTTCTCTTTTTGCCTTAGGTCAGTCTGTCACCAGAAGTTTATTTTGCCAATCTTTTTAAAGACAACAAAAGAGTCTTTTCAAAGAACAATTCTGGCTTTATTATTTCTCTTTTGATGTCTTTTTTTCTATTTCATTGATTTCTGCTCTTTTTTTTTGTTTTTTTGAGACAGAGTCTCCCTCTATTGCCCAGGCTAGACAGCAGAGGCATCATCATAAATCATTGCAACCTCAAACTCCTGGGCACAAGCAATGCCCCTGCCTCAGCCTCCCAAGTAGCTGAGACTACAGGTGTGTACTATCACACCTGGCTAATTTTTTAATTTTTTGTAGAGACACTGGTTGGTCTCAAAACTCCTGACTTCAAGCCATCCACCAGCCTTGGCTTCCAAAGTGCTAGGTGTCCTTCCATATTTTTTCTCACTAATGTATCTTAGCCTGTCTTCTTTTCAAATGTAAACATATAAGGTATAAATTTTTCTTGAAGTGCCACTTTTATTGTATATCACAAGTTTTGATACATAATGGTTTCATTATCAAAAGATCTTTTATTTCCATTATAATTTTCGTCTTTGACCCATGAGTTATTTGAAAGTGTTTTTACTATATAGTATATGGAGGTTTTGTTTGTCTTTTATCTTTTTTATTATATACACCTGACTTAATTGCATTGTGGTTAGATAATGTGACCTATTTATAATACATATCCTTTGAAAATCGTTAATACTTGTTTAGTGCACAATTTTGTACATCTTCCATGTGCATTTTGGAAGAAAGTGGACTCTTAAAGTATTAGAGGATTGAGAATTTTGTGTTCATTTAGTAGATAAAGCTCTACTGTTAATGTTGCTCAAATCTTGACCTTGCTGAGTTTTTGATCTACTTACCAAAAATTGAGAGAGAATGTTAAAATTGCCCATTGTGATGACAAATTTATCTTAATTTATCTTAATTTTATCAGTTTTTGCTTTATTTATTTTGAAGCTATTACATACTAGGTGTATACATATTTGAAATTGTTATATCTTTCCTACAAATTGAATCATTTATCTTGATCTGTGACCCTCTATGCCAAAGGATACTTTTATCTTAAAGTCTTCATTATCTTAGTAATTGCTTTATATATCTGTTTTCCATGCCTTTGTTTTCAGTTTTCTCTCCTTATGCTTTAGGCATATACAGTTGAACCTTGAACAACACAGGTTTGAACTGCCTGGGTCCACTTAAATGTGGATCTTTTTCAATAAATATATTGAAAAATTTTTTGGAGATTTGTGACAATTTGAAAAAACTTGCAGGTGAACTGCATAGCCTAGAAATATTAAAAAGTTATGTCATGAATGCATAAAGTATATGTAGCTACTACTCTGACCATTTGCTATCATAAAACATACAAACATCTATTATAAAAAGTTAAAATTTATCAGAACTTACACACCATACATGGTGCCATTTGCAGTCAAGAAAATGTAAGCAAACGTAAAGACGCAGTATTAAATCATAACTGCATAAAATTTACTGTAATACACCTATGTAATAATTTCATAGGCACCTTCTGTTACTGTTGTGAGCTCAAGAGTCTTGAGTATCTGCTTGAAATGCTGTGTGACACTAATCATTTCCATATGAGCAGTTTGTCTCCTAAATGAATTGCACATTCTAGTAAAAAGTTATCTCACAGTTCTTGCATATTTTTCATTGTGGTTAGCCCAATATCGTAAACCTTGAATAACAGCATGGGGCCTATAGAAAGTGCCACTAGTGATGCTAGAAGTGCTCCCAAGAAGCAGAGAAAAGTTACAATCTTATAAGAAAAAGTTGATTTGCTCATTATGTACCACAGATTGAGGCCTGCAGCTGTGGTTGCCCACAATTTCAAGATAAAGGAATCCAGTATAAGGACCATAGTGGGGAGAAAAAAAAGAAATTCGTGAGGCCATCACTATAGCTACTCTGGCAATAGCAGTAAAGTTTTTGGAAAGTCAGAAGTTAAATGGAGATTTCTGACTGTGTAGGACATTGGTACTCCTAACCCCTGTTGTTCAACTGTATATCTTTCTTAAATATCATGAAGATAAATTTTTGTTTTTTAGTCCAATTTGAACTTGCCTTGCTTTGGAGAGTTTAGACCATTTTCATTTGTTAGAATTATCGATATAGTTAGACTGATTTTTTTCATCATCATTCTGATTTGTATTTGCCTGGTTTTCTGTTTTTTCTCCTCTTTTGTCCTGTTTAAGGTTCGTTAATTACTATTGTTGATGACCCTCGCTCTACATTTTTTTCTAACAAGTTTACAATTTAAACCCTTTATTTCTAATCTTTTAGTGGTTACCACTGAAATTTTACCATGCAAATTTAATTTAGTATTCTAAAAGTTAATATCCTGACCTCATTCCCAAACAGTAAAAGGACTTTTAAATACCTTTGAAGAGCTTCAGTATTTAGCCTCCTGATATACATTATGTTTCCAGTGTTCAGTTTAGCCTTTTTTTTAATGCATAAATTTGGCATCCAGACAGTGTTTCTTCAGATTTACCTACACATTTATTGTTTTGTTCATTCTTATGTCTCTGAGTGTTATTTGGGGATCATCATTTTCCAAAGTTTTGAAGTATTTTTCAAGTAAATTCTTTAGAAGTTACTTTGAACTGGTCTGTTGGTGAGAAGTTTTCCAAGAGTTTGTTTACCTATGAGTGTTTTTATTTCTTCATGTTCTTACGCAGTAGCTTTGCTGGACACCCAGATCTAGGTTAACAGCAGTTATTTATTTGCTCTCAACACCTTAATACATTATTCCATTGTCTTCTGGATTCCACTGTTGAGTGAACTTCTATCATTCTAATTGTCTGTCATTCCTTTGTAGGTGATCTGTCCTTTCTCTCTGGCTGCTTTCAAGATCTTCTCTTTGTCTTTGATGTTCTACAGTTTCACTACAGTGTCTAGGCGTGGTTTTTCTTTTATTTTTCCTGTTTGGTCTAATGTATGAAAAAGACATTTGAAATAAAATCTTTTACATTATGAAATATTTTCTCACCATAGAAAATTTGGAAAAATAAAAAAATTCATGTAATACCTGCTGATAGATTAGAAAAATAGTATAAAAAGGTTAAAAATTAAAAGCAACATTCCTTGCTTTATTCTTCTCCACTCATTAGTCCCACTCTCCAGAAGCCACCACTTTTAAATGCTTCCGTTTATGACTTCCTTTAATTTTTTTCCATGTCTATAATATGCTTATTCTACTATTTCTTCATTTACCAACTATAAATGGTATCTGTTGATTTCTTGCTATGATATGACAGAATCTAATTTTCCTGCTTCCAAGCTCATAAAAGTAAAATCACTGTGTTTAGTTCATGTATTGGTTACTTTTATAATTTTAAGTAATACACCTAAATATCTATTTCTTGTCTGATTAACTATATTTCAGTATATTTTGGCTTCCTGATTTTGGTATATTTTGACTTCTGAAAGATACGGAGATTTAGTTCTTCAGTTCTTTTTTTTTTTTACACCCCCAAGAGGCAAAGTCTCGCTCTGTTGCTCAGGCTGGAGTGCAGTGATGTAGTCATAGCTCAGTGCAGCCTCGAACTTTTGTACTCAGAATGGTCCTCCTCCTACTTTGGCCTCCTAAGTAGCTGGGATTACAGGCATGAGCCATTGCACCCTGCCTTTAGTTCTTATATCTCCCTCCTCACTCCCCCCTTCTACATTCTGTCGTCTGTACTTCTTTTTGGCTCCATGAATACGCTTTCCCATGTGCTTTTGTTGAAGTTGATCACATATTTTTGTTCTGTTTTTTAGTTAAGGCTCTGTAGATTGATTCTAAATGAGAGTAAGTAAATATTTATTACAAAGCCAAATGTACATTTTTTGTACAATTTTTTTTTGTAAGAATTCTTCAGAGGTTTTTTTTATATTTCCCCTCTTTAAACAGTTTTATGTTTCCCTTGGGTTCTCTTTTTATTTTTACCTCCTTGCATTGCCTACCTGTACCTCAGCCTAAAAGTCTATTATTTTTTGCTTTTGAATATTTGGGTTCCCCCTTTTTCTTAGGTGCCTTTCTCCTGAAACCCCTCTTCTCTTTTTCTAATCTGAGTACTTGGTCTGGAGCCCTGCTTCAAGGCCTTGTCCTAGGACATACTCCTCTCTCGAGTTTGCTCCACATTTCCCGAATCCCACTTTGTCTTCTTGGTGTGTTTTTCCATTTTGTAATCACATCATGAAGAAACTTCTTATGAAAGATTATGGGAGTTAAATTTCTGAATGCTTGGAAATCTGAAGCTGTCCTTGTACTTGATTGATACTTTTGCCAGGCATAGAATTCTAAGTTGAAATCATTTTCCTGAAAACTTTGAAGGCAAGATAATGATCTTGAGGCTTCCAGTGTTTGTATTGAGAAGTTAGTTGCCCATCTGATTCTTATTCCATTGTAAAGTACCTGATTTTTTTTCCTCTGGAAATTTTTAGGATTTTTCTCTGTGTTCTTTGTGTCTGAAATTGCATTGTGATATGTCTAGATGCTAGTTAGTGACTTTTGGACTGGATACTTTGTGCATCCTTTTAATTTGAAAATCCATGGCCTTCATTGTGGAAAATTCCTCTTGCATTGTTTCTTTAAAAATTTACTCTTCTTGTTGTAGAAATTTTGTTAGGTGGATGCTGAGCTCCTACTTTGTTACATACCTTTCGTGTCCTCATTTTTGACTTGAGCTTGTTGACCTCTTGAATACTTCTTTGGCTTCATCTTCATTCTCCCTATCGAACTTTATTTCAGTGCAGGGAAGCATATTTTGACATTTCCACAAACCATTTCTTGTTCCATTTTCCATCTTGTTTTGTGGATATCTCAAATTTGTCTGAAATCCTAATTAGAAGGATTTTTTTTCCTTTTTAAAAAATTCTTTTGTCACCTGACGGTTTCTTTCAAAGTCAGGTTTTACTTTTTGTCTTGCCCTTTCATTGGTGGGATTTTTTTCAACAATGTCTGCAGAAAGTGGTTCCTAGTTAAAGAAAAGGCAGTACAAAGGCTTACCTAGAGTTGTGGCGTGGGCTAAGCTTTTCTGCAGGCAGATTTAGCTTTAAATGAAGCAGACAAGGAGCTATGATTGGCCTTGCAGTTGTGGAGCAATTTTCCGGGGGAGTGGATTGGTATGCTTACGTTTCTACTAGTTGTCTGGATTCTTCCCAGATAATTTGCTCAGGTTTTGTTTTTTTTTTTTTAGAGATGGATTCTTGCTCTGTCACCCAGTCTGGGAACTCCTGGGCTCAAGCTATGCTCCTGCCTCAGTGTTCCCAGTAACTGGGACTATAGGCGTGTGCCACCATACCTGGCTAATTGTTTTATTTTTTTGTAGAGGTGGTCTTGAACTCCTGGCCTCAAACAATCCTCCCACCTCAGCCTCTCAAAGTATTGGGATTACAGGCATGAGCCACTGTGTTCGGGCTTAACAGATTTTTAATTTTGTCTTTTAAATATCTGTCTGTAGCAATACTATTCACACATCTTGTTTTCTGCTTTATATCATTGTTGGTCTTTGCTCATTGCTCTAATCTCTTACAGTTGGATGGCCCTTTGTTTCACCCAGATTCAAGACTTTAAATATCATTTCTACTCTGTGGACTCCCACATTGTATCTCCAGCTTGGACCTCATCCCTGAATTCTTAATTCCTATTCAGTTGCTTGTTTTACATTTCTTCTTGGGTATGTAATCATTTCAAACTTGTCTCAAACCCAGTGAATTTCTGTCTCCAATCTTTTCTTCCTAAAGTCTTCCTCATTTTAGTTAATGGCAACTCTGCCTTTCCAGCTGCTAAGGTAGAAACCTACTGCCTTCTGTCTTTCAAACTTAGGACCATTCTTTCTTTCCCCCTCTCTCCTTTCCTACCTCAGTCTCCTTCCTTCACTCCTCCCACCTGTCAGCCTCTGCCTTCACAGTATTTGTACAGTTCACCACTGTTGGTCACTGCTGCCTCTGCCTCCCAGTGTAAGCCACTGTCTATGACTTGCCTTGATTATTGGAATAGTATCCTGACAAGGTCTGTCTGCTTTCAAGCTTTCCTTCCTTCAGTCTATCCCACACAGCAGCACAGTGATCCTTTTAAACTGTAAATTAGATCACACCACTCTCCTGCTCAGAACCTCTGGTAGTTCCTCATTACGCTCCCTGGTCTCTGCACTTACCACCCTCTCCCTCCCTTTACACTGGCTCACTGTTCTCCTTGCTATTCCTCAGACATGCTTGGCACGCTTCTCTTTCAGGACATTTGAACAAGAGCATGTCTGAGATGCTTTTGCCCTCTCCCTGGAATGTTTTCTTCCAGATGTCCGCATTGCTCACTCAGATGTTATCTCTGTGAAGCCTTCCCCAGCCCCTTTGCTGTATTCCCTACCCGCCCCCGTTCTAAAGCTTTACTTTTCTCCATAGCCCTTATCTCCATTGAAAATATATTTTATGTTTTTGTAGTTTAGGTATTTTTATCCAGACTCAGATCTTTACATATCAACATGAAATGTTACATTTTAACATATGTTTTTACTTTACTTTTGGGTTTTTGAGGTCTAGCTCCTTTCCCTCCAAGCAGACTATAAATTGAACAGGAGTGTGTATATGTGGTTCCTGCTGTTACTGAGTGCCTGGCATATAGTAAGAGCTCAGTAAATATACTTGTTGCCTGAATAAATGTGTCATTTCTAACCCGCAGTTTTCCCAGGGACTCCTTTGTGGTTTTCTCTGCTCTGCCTTACAGCCAGTATTTATCCATGGTTTTTTGTTTGTTTTGAGATAGAATCTTGCTCTGTGCCCTGGCTAGAGGGCAGTGTGGTGTCATCATAGCTCACTGCAACCACAAACTCCTGGGCTCAGGTGATCTTTCTGCCTCAGCCTCCTAAGAAGCTGACACTGCAGGCACATGCTGCTGTGCCCAGCTAATGTTTTCTATTTTTAGTAGGGACAGGGTCTCACTCTTGCTCAGGCTGGTCTGACACTCCTGAGCTCAAGCAATCCTCCTTTCTCAGCCTCCCAGAGTGTTAGCATTACAGGCATGAGCCGCCACTCCTGGCCTGTCCATGTTATTTTTTATTTTCCAGAGATCATTGAAATCTCACCAGGTATAACCCCCCATCTCTAAGTCAATGATCCCCATATTTTTGACCATATAATATTTTGCATAATAATTATTTTTGAATGTGTACAATTAATATATTTTTTATTTACGTACATGCACTGTTGTTACCGGTATGTACATTAGATAACATAAAAATAGAATCCAACAATGATAGGATAGAGATATAAGTATTTCTAATACAATGGAATTTCTAGTATTTTCTTCCTGCTCCTCAGTGAATAATTTAGAAATTGAACTTGGAAACCATTGTTGTATGTTAAGATTTATGCCCGAAGTTCTTTACTTCGTTATTACAGACTCTCCAGGAGAGACTATAAATGCATGTCTCTATGTTATGTTGGAACAGAAATACTGTGAAAGATTCTTAGTAAAAAGGAGCATTTATATTCAGAGATAATGAGGACGATCCCCCTCCTTTGTTCTGCCCCCCGCCTTCCTTGGAGGGAAGCACTGTTGTGTAAAGTAGAATTATATGATTATTTATATACACACATACACAGGCATGTAAAATAAGAGTTATATCACATGGAGTTCTCTGCTGTATGTTTTATTCCACTTAGCGTGTCACGGGAGGAGGTATAACAGCATAGTGATCATAAATATGGACCGGGGAGCCAAACTATCTAAAGCATTAATCCAGGCCCTGCGCCTTCCTAGCTGACCCTAACCTTTCTTCGCCCCAGTTTCCTAATCTATAACAATAGATTATAGATTAAGCAATAACAATAGCACTTACAGCAAAATTATCATAAGGAGTAAATGCTAAAGCATGTAAACTTTCTCTGAGGATGGATATTTACATTGGAATCTCTGGAAGAGTCTTTGCTTGCTTTGGGCTGGGCACAGTGGGCAATGCACGAAGTATCAAATGTGCCCTTTTTAGGTATCTTGATGCCTCTCTCAGACCCCTTTCCTACTTTTCTCATTGAGGTTGTTTGCTGCCCTTTGGTGAACTAACTGGTTTGCAGGTGGTGCTAGGCGGAGGACATGCTGTTCTTAAAGGTATGACTGTGGATGTCATCTGTCAGCTGGTGCTCTTGGAAAAATTCTTTGTGAATATAAACCCTTGTTTTGCAATTTTACAGATTGTTTTCTGTCTAAAATTACAACGAATTAGATTAATTTGTAGATGCAGTGGAGAAATGAATAAAGATTCTTATATAAATTCTAGCATTTAGCTTTTTCTTCAGTTATTGTCAGTGACATCTATTTGACTAAGAAATCAAAGGCTACAATTCTAAGAATTCTTTTGAAGAGGACGTGGTGAGTGGTGTCCACCAACTTGCATCCTTATCTGTTACACAGCTTATTTGTTGCTTGGGGAGCAAACCAAAATAAAAACAGCCCTTCTCAAACTAAAGCCGTGGAAGGATCTTCCATATTAATGGTTGGGAAGACTGTAGTATTGTTAAGGTGGCAGTAGTCCCCAAATTGATCTACAGATTCAACTCAATTTCTGTTGAAATCCCAGATTGCTATTTTATAGAAATTGGCAAGCTGATCGTAAAATTTATATAGAAATAAAAAGGGATCCAGAATAGCCAAAACTATTGAAAAAGAGTAATGTTGAAAGGGTTATGTTTCTTAATTTCAAAACTTACCACAAAGCTGCAGTGATCAAGGTGGTGTGTGTGGTCCTGTTATATGGATGAGTATGTACACCAGTGGAACAGAATTGAGAGTCTAGAAATGAACCCATATGTTTATGACTAGTTGATTTTTGATGAGGGTACTGAGACAGTTTAATGGAGAAAAAATAATCTTTTCAACAAATCGCGCCGGGACAACTGGATATCTACGTGCAAAAGAATGAAATTGGACCTTTATGCCATATATAAAAATTAATTCAAAATGGATCAAAAACCTAAATATAAGAGCTAAAACCAGAAATTCTTAGGAAAAAAATACGTATAAATCTACATGACCTCGGATTAGGGAATGGTTTCTTAGATATGACACTGAAAGCACAAGCAATCAAAGAAAAAAATAGATAAATTGGACTTTGTGAAAATTAAAAACTTTTGTGTTTCAAAGGATACTATCATAAAAGAAAAAAGACAACCCACAGAATGGGAGAGCATATTTCAGATTACATTAATAATGGCCTAGTATCAAACCAAGGCTGAGTTCTCATTTCCTCATCCTTAAATTCATACCTTAAATTCTCATATTGGTGCAGTTGAATTTCATTATTACCACATATATTTTTAACGAGATTTGTCTGTGATCATTGGTCTAATCACCTTCCCAGCCTTCTTCCTGCTAAGGAAATACCAGTTCTGTCATATACTATTTTCAAGGGAAATTGAACCTCAAAATACAATGAAACAATTCAGAAGTAATCTGAAACTTGAAAGTTATAGTTTAATTGATGAAAGGGGAAATGTGCATTTAATTCATATCACTGACAGGTACTTAATGATACTGTTGCTTGGTTTATGGTGCAGCTCCTCAGTGCTCTTGTCATATGAAGTAAATAATAGAAAATTCTTTGTATGTCACATGTCTGTTTTCAGCCAATCAGAAGTCAGGATTGTTTTGTGTGTAATAATAGGGTTTATTTGGAGAGCAGTTATACGTAGGACGCTCAGGATAGGCGGGCTACTTATTACAGCTTCTTTGTTGTAGTGAAGACATAATTGGTCTGGTGTGTTTAGCATTTTTGAATTTAGTTTTGACTCTAGAAATGTACAACCCTATCTTTTCAATTATAGGTTATCAAATGTTATTCACTCTTAATACTTCTTAAGGTAGCAACATTGATCACTGCTTTTACTTTTGACGAAACAATTTAATGGGCTGTGAAGGAAAAATTACCAGATATTGAGGGAGAGAGAATTTTATGAAAATGTCTTCGAGGTTTCCATCACCGTCTCTACCAATTTTCCTTTCACCGGAGCCAGTTGATGTAGGTTCTATAGCAAGTTCCTCTTCACTGAATGAGCTGGACAGTATTTCCCACCTTTTAAGGAAGATATCAACGGATATCAATGAAATTAAAGGAATGAAAGCAGCAATTTTGACAGTGGAAGCAAATCTTTTTGATCTAAATGTTCGAGTGTCACAGAATGAAGCAAAAATTTCATCTTTGGAGGTTAAAATGAATGAATATTCAACATCAACATCCGAATGCAACAGACAGTTTGAAGATCTTCAAGAAGAAGTAGATTTTGAATCACCATCAAGGGCTACTGATGTAAAAATAATTGGTTTCCTTAGAAACATTGAGAAAGGTAAACCTACAATGTCTTGTAGGTACTCATCCTTTGAATTGGGTCTTCCCACGTGTCTTAACTCTGTAGCTCTTATATGGAAGGAGCAAGTCGTAGAGAACTTGAATTTTTCATAGACCTTTAATGACAAATTTGGATTGTACATAATTTAGATTTAGAAGCCCATAATTTATCAGAATTTCATTCTCTTTAGTAGAGCTAAAATGATGTATAGAGAGATGTACAGAGAGATGAAGCAAAACTTGAAATGTGAGAGAGTGATCCTCTTGTATGTATCTGTCTACATGAGATTATTTTAAAATGTGTAATTCTTTCATTTGCTGTTTATGTTAAAGAGACCTGTTGTAGTATTTGAACTTGGTGTTTGGATTGGAAGAACATTCTTTCTATAACCTGTAACGTGTCAGTTTCCCAGACTGTCCCACAGGAATATAACTTGACCTAAGTGACATCTGGGTTGCAGGTCTGTTCCTCAGGATTTGGGTTTTTGCCATGATAATTTTGGAAGGAATCCATTTTTTTTTGCACGCACTAAAGAGTAATGAAGTATAACTTATGTTTCAAAGGAAAATAACTGTTAAAATTTCAAATCGAAAATAGCTTTTAAAATTTAAAAATACCTTTTAATGAAACTTGGTACTTGGTGAGAGATTGCCCACTTACATGTTTGCACCGAGGAAGCAGTCTGTCCTTGCGAAACCACCTCACCTGTAAGAGATGTACTAAAAGTTAGCATGTAGGCATCTTACTAATATTTCAGTATTTAGAACCCTACTAATTACATCCCTTTGTACGCCATAGTGCAACAAATACTTTCCTGTAGTGAGCAAGTGCCTGATAGCTGCTAAGCATCGGAGGGGAGGGTACAGAGAAGTATAGCATTCTTCCATTCTCAAGGAGCTTACCATCAAATTGAAGATAGGGGAAATCAGCTGTTTGTCACTGTTTATACAGCATGACTTCTAGGAATATTATTAGAAATTAATATTAAGAACTTATTTAAGAATTATTAAATACTCTAGTTGAGCAACTTTTTCTTTCTTCTTTTTTTTTTTTTAAAAGACAGTATCTTGCTCAGTTGCCCAGGCTGGGAGTGTAGTGCATCATAGCTCACTGCAACCTCAAACTCCTGGGCTCAAGTGATTCTCCTGCCTCAGCCTCCCAAGTAGCTGGGACTGTAGCTGTGCACCACCACACCTGACTAATTTTTTAATTTTTTGTAGAGACAGCGCCTCACTATGTTGCTCAGGCTGGTCTCGAACTCCTGGCCTCAAGTGATCCTCCCGCCTCGGCCTCCCAAAGTGCTGGGATTACAGGTGTGATCCTTATGGGAGATCCAAACAATTATTGTCATACTTTGCTGACATAGGGCCTGGATTGCTAAGCTGAGTATTGTCCTTGTTTGTTGTTTTCTTTGCATCCATCCAAGCCTATTGTTTGTCTTTTAGGAACTTCATGATCAGACAATTCTCTACTGCTTTGTTTTGTAATTCCAGTGGGTTTTGTTATCAAAGATTATGGGCAGAGGGGTGAGGTGTAATGATAAGAGCCAAGTGATGGAGGGGGTGCTTACCGTGTTTTTCTGCTGTGACATGAGCTGCCGGTCCCAAGGCAGGGGGGGGGGGCGCCCCCCCCCCCCCCCCCCCCGGGGGGGGGGGCGGCCCCCCGCCCGCGCCGCCGTGGGACCGGCAGCGCAGGTCACAGCAGAAAAACACGGTAAGCACCCCCTCCATCACTTGGCTCTTATCATTACACCTCACCCCTCTGCCCATAATCTTTGATAACAAAACC
>CAUYSK010075786.1:0-11183 GCA_963575035.1 Avahi laniger
TTTCAAGGGCCTCTTGGTGTTTCCTCTAGTTCAGAATTTGATGCTGTAGGCCGGGCGCGGTGGCTCACGCCTGTAATCCTAGCACTCTGGGAGGCCGAGGCGGGTGGATTGCTCAAGGTCAGGAGTTCGAGACCAGACTGAGCAAGAGGGAGACCCTGTCTCTACTAAAAATAGAAAGCAATTATCTGGACATCTAAAAATATATATATATAGAAAAAATTAGCCGGGCATCGTGGTGCATGCCTGTAGTCCCAGCTACTCGGGAGGCTGAGGCAGGAGGATCGCTTGAGCCCAGGAGCTTGAGGTTGCTGTGAGCTAGGCTGATGCCACGGCACTCTAGCCAGGGTAACAGAGGCAGACTTTGTCTCAAAAAAAAAAAGAATTTCATGCTGTCACCCTTCCTCAGTTTTTATCTCTGTTCATCTTTTCTTTCATTTATTTAACATGTACTTTGTGTCCAGAGTTGCTGAGCAAAGTAGAAAATACCAGAACAGCAGAAGACACAGAATATCTAAGAGTTTACAATGTATTCTTTCCTCTGGAATATTTGTTTCAATAATGTACAATTAATCTCAGACAACCTTAGCACAAGGACAAAAAGAGAGAGGTGAAGCTTGCTGGGTAAGACGACCCTAAATACATTTGTTGTGCACCTACCATTGCCAGGCCATGCAGATACAAAAATAAATAGGCAGTTTCTGTGCCGCAGAGGCTCAGAGTCTACTGGGGATAAACAGGCATGCAAACTCGTAATTAGGGCACAGCAAGACAAGTGCTAAAATGGGCTGGTCTAAAAAACTTCGAGTTCACCAGACAGGCAAGGTAAGGAAAGGCGTTTTGGGCAGAAAAGCACAGAGCCCTAAAATAACATGACACTTTCAGGGATTTCCAGTAGGTTGATGTTGCTGCAGCACAGAGTACAAGAGAAACGGTAGAAGAGGAAGATGGAAAAGCCAGTAGAAAGCAGATTAAGTTCATATCAAGATTATATATGTAGAGCCAGAGATCGTAACTATCTACCTAACACACACACACACAAAGATTATATGTAATGCTCTAATGTTGGTATCTTATATTGCTGGTGGTAAGATTACTGAAATCTTCTAAACAGGAGTGAGAAAACTGAGTATCAAGGCAGGAATTGAGCGTTCCTGGGTCTCTGAATACATCACAGCACATAGCACCAAAACCTTACCCTTAATTCCTACCGTGGAAACCAGTTAAAGAGGCAGGTTGACAGAGACAGGGAGTCTAGAATAATACCCAGGTTTCTAGATCAGACAACTGGATATATAGCAATATGGTTAATTAAGATCCTGACGGCAGGAGTAAAACACACATTTGGAAAGGAGAATAACTTCATTTTGGACATGCTGGATTTTGCTTACTTATGAAACAGCCAAGAAGACGTGTCCAGTAAGCAGTTTGGAGCTGGGAGAAAGGAGGAATAAATCTGGGAACCATGTGCATAAAGGTGGTAGCTGACGTTGGGGGACATAAATGAGATCACTAAGGCATATAACTAAAAATTGAGAATAAAAGAGAGCAGAGAAGAAACGCTCTGGGAAACATCACCATTTAAAGGGCTGGAGGGAGAGGAATCAGAGACAGACAGGAAGGAGCATGGCCAGGGAGGTAAGGGGGCGCCAGGAAGGAAGAACACTGGAAGCTGAGAGAAGACAGTGTTTCAGGAAGGCAGCACTGCCGTTTGGACGGCAGCAACTTCCTCCTAACCACGCTTCCTGGCCCGCTCCCACCCTCCCCAAATTCACTCTCACTTCAGTAGCAGCGATGTTCTGAACATGTTACCACAATGAGATCATTCTCCACGTCTAAAACCTTTCAGTGGTTCCCCTTTGGCCTCAGACGCAAGCCAAACTTTGAAATGGCCTAGAAGGCAGCTACCATCTGACCCCTGCCCGCCTCTCCAGCCTCATCTTGGACTACTCTCTCATAATTTATTTCAATTTTAGTGTTTAAAATTTCTTATAAGATGTTTAAAATATAACTAAGTATAAGGCTGGGCATGGAGGCTTGCACCCGGAATCCCAGCACTTTGGGAGGACAAGGCAGGAAGACTGCTTGAGGCCAGGAGTTCAAACCAGCCTGAGCAATATAGTAAGACTCTATCTCTACAGAAAATTTTAAAAATTAGCTGGGATGGTGGTGTGTGCCTGTAGTCTCAGCTGCTTAGAAGGCTGAGGCAGGAGAATTGTTTGAGCCTAGGAATTCCAGGTTGTAGACAGCTATGATTGTGCCACCGTGTTCCAGCCTGGGCAATAGAGCAAGACCCTCTCTCTAAAAAAAAAAAATATATATATATATATATATATATAAACTAAGTATAATGTATAATCAACATGTATCCATGTATCTAACAAGCACCTTAAAAAGTAAAATATTGGCAACATCAACATATTCTCTTTGTGTTCTCCCAATCTCTTAGCTATCCTAAGGTAACTATCTAGAACTTGGTATTTATTATTCTCATGCATTTCTATATATTTTAATATTTATGTAACTATCCATAAGCAATAAATAGCATTATCTGACTTATGTTTTTAATTTTATATAGAGGGCATCATGCTGTATATATGATGCAACTTACTGTTTTGATCAAGTCATCCACATTGATACATTAGTTCTAGTTCTTCCCTTTTCACTACTGTATAGTACTTCACTGTGGGAACATATCATGCTGTATTTATCCATTCCCTTATTAATAGATATTTATGCTGTATTCCAATTTTTTTTGCTTTTATAAACAATGCTTGTATAAATATCCTTGTATACGTAGATGTACATATCTAAGAGTTTTTCTAGTTTTTACCAGACTGGTGAAAATGGGTTACAGATATGCTAAGATATAATCTCCTCAGTACACAAGATGGCATGATAGGGGCCACCTAAGGCATCTGGAGAAATTCTAGCCTGTTGCTTCCTGCTGGGAGCTGTAAACTCAGAGTATCCTACAAATATAACCATATTTTTGCAAGGAAGTTTAAAGGAATCATTTGCTCTGGAGATACACTAAAGAATGGAATTGTTGGTCACAGGGCATGAACATTTATTTGTTTTCCTAGATTTCTCTTCAAAGGATTATTTTACTTCATATAGTTTAGTCCATTACTCCCAAAAGGAAGGAACTGAAGGAACTTCCACCCTTCAAGGGGAAGGAAAGATGTTAGGAACTGGACACATCCAGAGACATTTTATTAAGCTACTGAAGGAAATTTTCACCAAGATGAGCAAGGGCTTAAGGACTTGGTCCCATACAGGTAGTATTCTTTCTAGGCACGCTCTATCTGCCACAGACTGATGAGGTAAACCGGATCCAGGGGTTGTTACCCCTTTCTCACGTACGCGCTTCTTCCTGAAGGAGGCATGGTTTTCACAGATGTGGAGTTTTAAAAGGCTGTCCTATCCTAGACAAAAGAAATTCACCACTTGGTCCTGTATAGCTGCGGTCCCCAACCCTCAGGCTGTCAGGCGGCAGAGCTCGGATGCACCCCCGTCCGTGGAAAAATTGTCTTCCCTGAAACTTGGGAACTGGGGGCCACGCAGCAGGAGGTGAGCAGCGTGCAGGCGATTTACAGCCGCTCCCCATCGCCGGCATCACCGCCTGAGCTCCGTCCCCCACACCCCTACTCACGTCCATGGAAAAATTTTCTCCCATGAAACCAGTCCCCGGTGCCAAAAAGGTTTGGGGCCACTGCTGTATGGTGCACCAGGCGTCTACAGGAATATGGGACTGAAGCCAAAGAGTGAGGAAGTGCATTCATCCTTTGTCATTGTTCCCAGCCACACACTTCGGTCAGGAATCACGTGGGGAGGGACACCTGGCCAAGGAAACAGCTGCCCAATTTTCCTGTACTTCATGTTCAATTAGTACCCATCTCAGCATACAGTCTCAATAACGTGATCCTCACAGCACCGCTGAGAAAAGTTTTACTACACTCCTGTTACAGATGGAGCAACTGAGACTCGGAGTGGTTCCATAATTCCCCCACACTCATACTGTTAACGAAAGGCAGAGGAAGCCAGAGCTCTTACCTATCAAAAGACTGGATCAAAGGGTTCAAATTCACTTAAAGAAAAGGATCTAAGGAAACTTCCTCTCCTCCCTGGAAGAAAGGCTCAGATTTGCAGAACTTTGGCACTAATGACCACTTTTTTAAGTCGAAGAGACTGGGGCCCAGAAAAGGGGAGTGTTTTACCCATGATCATACGGCAGCAGAGGCAATGCCCAAACTTCCTGCTGTCCCTGCTTCTGTTAAACGCCTGCTGTCCCTCCTACAGCACATGGTCTGGGGGCAGCAGGTGAGGTCGGCTCCCGCCGCTGGTATTTTCCTGCCTTCTGGACGTCGTTCTCCTTCCTCTCTTTCCCCCACATCCCTCTCTTCACTCTCCCTCATCTCGTCATTATGATTAGAACAGAGCTTACATTAAAAACCCCTTCTTCACAGCATCCTTGCATCTCACCTTGCTGGCAGGGAGGAAGGAGCCTCACCTGATCTCTCCCCTCCCAGCAGTAACACCGCTTTCCTGTACATCATGGAGAAGCTGGATGTCCAAAGCACCAGGCACAGAAAATCTAATCAACTGTCTGATAACCTAATCAAATTCAGACCATTTTTCACAACCCATAATGGGCTCCAAAGCAATTATAAATTTGAAATAAGTGAGAATAAGACGTGTGGAAGCACTAAGCCCTGTTCACAAATTGACAAAATTCCTCCAGTGAGCTCATATTTGCATTCTAAAACAGTACAATTAAGGAAGCTGTCCTCCAACTATAAAGTATAACCATCTTCTATAAAAAGGACTCACAAATTGAGTATGGAGATTTAAAGTTACAGGAATGCACTTCTCTTGGCTCCAAATCACAATGACCTCATCTATAATGGAAGAGCAAGAGAGCAGGAGTTGGGGGGCGGGAGAGCGGGGAGAAGAGAGAGAGAGAAGCCAGGGAGGCACAAAGTTGGAACGAGGGAAGAAAGGAGGAAAGAACAAAACTCGCAGAGAAAGACAACAAAGGCCTCAAAACAATTTTTGTTACTTGGGGTTCCACGTTCATATTTGCATTTCACCACAAGATGGTAGTTTGTAGGAATTCTGAACAAAGGAACTCACTATGCCATAACAAAACCTGTTCCTGTCTAAGGGAAGTGGCCAGAAGCAACGTGCATCTGACCATGGGATATATCCTGTCACGGTTTTCCAAACGGAACCTCCTCTGAAGTGAACTTCAATGGCAGGATGTGGTCCAACTCCACGACATAGTCCCCCCTACGGCGGCTTCCCGCTGTGAGCCAGCCCTCCAGCAAACACGAGCTATGGATCGTGCGGGCAGGGTGGGAGAGCTTAGTAAGGTCACTTCCAGCCACATTACCGTTTGGATACAGTCCATGAATTTAAGAATTAGAGGAATAGAAGAAGAGAAGATTGTAAGATATTTTATTTCCTTCCTTCTTTTTTCCAGAAAACTTAAAAGTCCATATCTTAACATCCCTTCCATTCCACACTGAAAACACATGCCTTCCAATGAAACTACCTTCTTTTTTTGATTCATGTATTCAGTCAGTAACCTCTTCAGTCATTGACCAAAATTCACTGGTTGTTAATACGAGCCAAACACAAGGAATTTCAAATTTAAAAGACCCACCTATTTCCCAGTCCCCTCTTTCTCCTCCCCAGATCAGATCAGGGAGGTCACACTGTGTGCCCTGGCAAGATACCATGCCCCTCCATCACAGAACCCAAACACACTGCTCATGGCTTTTCTCCCCACAACACGCTCAGCTCCAGGAGGACAGGGACATCATAGCCTCTGTGATTAATAGTGCCTGGCATGCAGCTAGTGCTTAAAGGATGTTTGCCATTGTTGAACAGCCTACAGAGCTTTCTCTCCGGTGGGGGAGTCGGACCTGACAACACAGAACCACAACAAAATGGGAAAGTGCTAAAGTAACAGTTGTGCAATGCGTCTAGCGGGAAGGAAGGGTAAAGACTCCCTAGAGAAGGTTCAGAGGATGAAACACTTGATCACAGACCAGAAAGGTGAATTTCAGGAAGACTGAGGAATGGAGGAAAGGCTATATAATGGGTTTTCGCCTAAATCAAACCCTAGTTTTACATAATACATACATGAGACACAATGGTGGGATCCATCCATTTCTTTAGCTTTTATTTATCTGCAACTCCAGGTTAGACAGGCAGTCCTCTATCTGATTATAAATTTAAAAAATCATTGGGTCTTTAAAAAAAAAAAACAAAAAACAAAAAATGCTGACACCAAGACCAGCCCAGACCAACTGAATCAGTCTCTCAGGAGGCAGAGTCCAAATATCAGCATATTTTAAAAGTCTCCTAGATGAGTCTAAGATGCAGTCCAGATGGCAAACCACTAAATTATTCTTTGCTTTCTATTTGACGGGAAAAAAGTTCTGAATGACTGATAAAATGCATTGTTTGAATGCAAATCACACATTTCTTCACTTTATGTCTCAATAAATCTGTGCTGCTAGGTTGCATCTTGTCAGCTAAAGGCAAAAAAAAAAAAATAGTTTTTGAGCTAAAAGACTTCCACAGAGTATAGCTACTTTAGGAAGATTTTTAAATCCATCACATCTGCCACCTGTAAATACCTGGTAGAGAATAATAATTTCCAGCATGTCTATAAAAATCCTATTACAAATCTTAAAAGAAATATTCATTTATGCTACATCTTCACACTTACTTTAGCACATAGACTACCCAGTTTCTATTTCTAAAGCATTTTAAATTATATTGGAAGCAAGCTTGACAATAAATTATAGTTTTTCTTTACACAGTAAGTAGCAACAGCCTAGGTGAGCTGTTTTATTTCCATCTCTACATTTCTATGATTCAAAATTTAGCCATTAATGTATCATTTAATTCTAATAAGCATAAGTAGCTTGGTTTTGAAGAACTCACATTCTGATATAACAAAGTCATATTCAAAACTTGAAGTGGCTAAAAAAGCCAAATTTTCAAAAATAGAAAATGTAGTGGCATATATTATTACCTCGAAAGGAAGGCAAGAAAAGAAAGGAAATTAGCATTTTCTTTTTGCTCACTGGATTATGTCTTACTTGTAGTAGGTGCTCAGTAAATATTTATTAAATTAATGAATATCAATTCTGATCTTGATCGTTAAAAAAGGAAAACAATTAGAAGAAAAAATAAATTAACAAATAAATGCTACAATTATTAAGATACCATCATATTAAAATGCAAGGTAGACAAATACTGTAGATAGAAGACTCTTAGAAGTGAACTCAAAGAATGTTACGGTGGAAGGAATACAAGCTCAGGAATTAGATAATACTGGGATCTAGATTTAAATTTGAAACATGAAAAAGAAAAGAAACAGGTACAGGCTAGTGAAAACAGTGGTTCACATCGTGTTTTGTAAAGGCTGGTAGAGACCGCACCTTGGATGTGGCCTTTGGAAAAGGAGTTTTCCTTCTAAACATAGTAGAAAGAATCCTAGTGTTTGAATCAGAAGATCTAACTCTACCCCTTATTAGTGTTACGTAGTTAAGTTAGCCTCAAAAACTCAGTTTCTTTTATGTTTTTTAAATGAGTGTAACACCACCTTATGGGTTTAAGGGCTAATTGATATAACTTATGTAAAAGGTACCTAGGGCATCCACCCACCTAAGGCACTCAATAAATTTTATTTTCTTCCTTTCTCTGGCTTCCGCAAGCTTTTAGTAACCTCTTGACCAGAGGTTTCCAATGAAACTTTCTTGATGATGAAAATATTCTATATGCATACCATCCAATACAGTAGCCTCTACCCATATGTAGCTACTGAACACGTGAAATATGGCTAATGTGAACGAGGAACTGAATGTTTAATGCTATTTAATTTTAACTGAAATTAATATAGCCATACGTGGCTAACAGCTACCATAGTGGACAATGTAGCCAAGGATCAGCATTGTACAACACTGCAGAAGTTACTGCAATGATGGAAATGTTTCAGGAAGAGCTACTGAGCACCTAAATGTGGCTGATGTGAATGAAGAACTGAATTTTTTCATTTTATTTCTTTTCTTCTTTTTTCTTTTTTTCTTTTTTTAGAGATAGGGTCTTGCTCTGCCACCCAGGCTATAGTGCAGTGGCCTGATCATAGCTCACTGTAACTTTGAATTCCTGGACCCAAGCAATCCTCCTGCCTCAGCCTCCTGAGTACCTGGGCCTACAGATGTGTGCCACCAGGCCCAGCTGATTTTTTTACTTTTCGTAGGGACAGGGTCTCACTATGTTGCCCAGGATGGCATCAAGCAATCCTTCTGCCTCAGCTTCCCAAAGTGCTAGGATTACAGGTGCACCTGGCCAAAAACTTTTTTAAAGTTACATATAAGGCAGGAGAGGGAGCAAAATAAAATGTGTATGTCTGAATATACCTTGTTTTACAGATTTGTCTTTAGAACCATGTAAATATTTTACATAACATATAATTATGTAAAACAAAAATTAAATTTTAAAAAAACCACGTCTAAAATAAATCTGATGTTTTAAGTTGGTGGCCAAATTAAATAGAGAGGGATTATTTCAAGTGACTTTAAAATGCGCTAATTTGATAGTACATTCCTAATAGAACATACCATAGGATCAAAAAAACCTATAAAATATCTTAAACTGTTTGAAGGTAGTGTTGGTATTATTTTGTGACTGTGTGCAAATACAGTAAAATAAAGCAAATAAGAAATTATACTGATGTATTGATTTTTGGTATAGGAAAAAGAAAATGAAGACGTAACATTGAAGAGGCTGAGTTAAAAACCCCATAGTTCTGAACTTTATTGAAAGTTAGAATTAACTCATGAGTATTTTATAGTTAAATATATATGTATTTCCTATCTTTGTCCACTGAAAAGCCCTAAAACAATGATCAACCCATGAATTATGAATACCTCTAGTGCCTAGATTATAGAAACTAAATACTATCTCCCACTAAAAAGAACTAAGGCTCTTAGAGAATGGGTAATTTCAGACCTGAGGCAGGAAATGTGCAAAACAAGCCGGAAACTTCTTGTCATACCAAATGGCAAGAAAACTATCAAAGACTATTGGAGCAATGACAAAAAAAACATTCTCAGCATCAACAAGAATAACTGCAATGGATCGAAACACCTCAAATATGTTTAAATCCATGAGTTATAGCAATGCTAAAAAAAAATTTTTAAACACACTGGTCTTCTCACTGGAGGATGCTAGGGAACCAACTCATTATTTTGAAAACTGGTAAATAAAGGAAAAGAAGCAATATTTATCCTGCCCTTCCTACAAATTATACCTTAGGGTAATCAAAGAGTTGATAAAGCCTGGGAAATATAGCGAGAACTCATCCAACAAAAAAATAAGAAAAATTATCCAGATGTGATGGTATGTGCCCATAGTTCCAGCTACTCAGGAGGCTGAGGCAGGAGGATCGGGTGAGCCCAGGAGTTCGAGGCTGCAGTGAGCTATGATCACACCACTGCACTCCAGCCTGGGCAGCAGAGGGAGACCCCGTCTCTAAAAATAAAATAAAAGAGTTGAAGGGTGAGTTTGTCTTTGTAGAACTATTCTGAATAATAAATGAAGATGGAATGACTGAAATAAAACATCATTTTATAAGCCCTAATAAAACAATGGATCTAGACAATAAACATGAACAGCTGCTAATATAACAAAAATAGAGACAAGCAGACACGACAAGCCTCCTGCTATGGTTTGAATATTTGTCCCCTCTGAAACTTATGCTGTAATGTAATCCCCAATGTAACAATATGAAGAGGTGGGGCCTTTAAGGTGTGATTGGGTCATGAGCCCTCAGGAATGGATTAATCCATTCATTGGATTAATCCATTCATTGGATTAATGGTTTATCACTGGAGTGGGTCTGTCATAAAAGCCAGTCTGGCCATCAGGGAACCCCTCCCGCCCTGTGATGATGCAGCAGGAGGCCCTCACCAGATGCTGACCAGATGAGGCTGTCCAACCTTGGACTTCCCAGCCTTAGAGCTGTAAGAAATAAATCTCTTTTCTTTATAAATTATCCAGTCTCAGGTATTCTGTTACAGCAACAGAAAATGGACTAAGACACCTGCTGATGGCCGTATACAATACCTATGAAATATTCTCGCCAAAACCTAGGACCACAAGAGTTTTTAGTCTGGAGTGCAATGGACCAGGTCCATGAAAATATTCTGGAGTCTATGAACTTGGATAGAAAAAATATATATATAACCTGATTTTCAATAACATTTAACTGAAATTTAACAATCCCTTCAATTATAAATATAGGCAACAAATTACAGTAGTACTAGCCATACCTATGACTGCTGCCAAAAGAATTCACAGATATTTTCATATCATATGGCAACTGTAGCTGAAAATTTTATTTTCAGAATAAAATTTATATTCATCATTACTCCAAAATCATTGTAGCTAAAAATCCTTTGAGATTTTATTATTTAATTCATCTTTAAAAAAAAGGAGCATATACATTAACTTACCTCATAATCTGTTTAACAATTTGATAACTAAATACGCAATTGGTTTCCATTATAATCCAATATATAATTTTATGTATTTAAAAACATTATCCTAAGAAGGAACTACTATAAACCCACCAGAAAGATACAATCAGCAAAAATAAAAACATGTGTAAAACTCTACATGACCAATGAATTCATTGAAAATAAACTGCAAGCAAAAAAAGAGTTAAGAAGCCTACAGAGAGAAAGAGATGTAACAGACATAACAATCCATTGACATGTATGGCCCTTATTTGCATCTTTTTTTTTTTTCTGAGACAGAGTCTCACTTTTGCTGTCCAGGCTAGAATGAGTGCCGTGGCGTCAGCCTAGTTCACAGCAACCTCAGACTCCTGGGCTCAAGCGATCCATCTGCCTCAGCCTCCCAAGTAGCTGGGACTACAGGCATGTGCCACCATGTCCGGCTAATTTTTTCTATATATTTTTAGTTGTCCAATTAATTTCTTTCTAATTTTAGTAGAGACGGGATCTCGTTTTTGCTCAGGCTGATTTCGAACTCCTGAGCTCAAACAATCCGCCCGCCTCGGCCTCCCAGAGAGCTAGGATTACCGTGCCCGGCCAATAAAGCTATTTTTTTAAATAAAGAGTCTTGAGGGGGAAAATTAT
>CAUYSK010075792.1:0-28379 GCA_963575035.1 Avahi laniger
TAATCCTAGCTCTCTGGGAGGCCGAGGCGGGTGGATTGTTTGAGCTCAGGAGTTCGAGACCAGCCTGAGCAAGAGCGAGACCCCGTCTCTACCAAAAATTCGAAAGAAATTAATTGGACAACTTAAAATATATAGAAAAAATTAGCCGGGCATGGTGACACATGCCTGTAATCTCCGCTACTCGGGAGGCTGAGGCAGGAGGACCACTTGAGCCCAGGAGTTTGAGGTTGCTGTGAGCTAGGCTGACGCCACTGCACTCTAGCCTGGGCAACACAGCGAGATTCTGTCTCAAAAAAAAAAAAAAAAAAGTGAGAAAGTCAATATTTGGTGAATGTGTGTGTGTGCAAAAGTGTGCATAAGTTTTTAATATTATTTAGTGACTACTTTGTGCTAGCCATGATGTGAGGAACTGGGACTATAAAGACACTGGAATTGACCATTTTTATCATCGCAGGACCAATATAAACCTGAAAATTGCCTATGAGTGGATTGTATAATCTAAAAGAATTAGAAATATTTTATTTGTTTTTAAAAGCCACTACTGTGGTAGTTTATTTAGTAGTATTGCTACATTTACTAAAAATATCTATTAGAGATATCTACACTCCCATGTTCTTTTCAGCATTATTCACAGTCACCAAGATATGGAAGCAACCTAAGTGTCTGTTGATGGACAAATAAATAAACAAAATGTGATACACACGGTAAAATATTATTTAGCTTTAAATATTATTGAGCCTTAAAACAAGGAAAGCTTATTAACATTTGTGATGATAAGAATGAACCTGGAGAACATTATGCTAAGTGAAATAACCCAGATACAGAAAGACAAATACTGCATGATATCACTTATATATGGAATCTATATATGTCAAAGTTACAGAAACAACAGAATTTTGGTTCCCAGGGGCTGGGGAAGGGGGGATATGGAGAGATGTTGGTCAAAGGATGCAAAGATTCAGTTTTGCAAGGTAAATAAGTTCTGGAGATCTAACGTACAACAATGTGACCTATAGTTGACAGTATTGTATACTATACTTGACATTTGCTAAAGGTACATCAAAAAAAAAAAAAAGTAAAGATATGAGATGATGATTGTGTTAATTACTTCATTGTGTTGTTGAATATTTCACAGTGCACACATATACCAAATCATCAAGTTATACACTTTAAGTATATACACTTTTCAATTGTCAACTACACCTCAATAAAGTAAGAAAAAATATATATTAAAATATTTATTAGAAGTTTTTTGTTATACATTTGTAGTATTAAAAGCAAGTCTTCCTCCTCTCTCGTTTGGAACAAGGCGTGATATAAATAAATGTAGTTAAAAATTTTTTTTATTGATACATAATGTACATATTTTTGAGGTATGGTTCTTGTTCACTCTTTTCTATTTTCTTCTTTATTAAGAAAACAAACATGCAAACAAACAAAAAATTTCAGTAGGTCCTATGTGCTAGATACCAGGTAGGTGTTTGGAATTTCAAGGTCAGTAAAGTATTCATTCTGCCCTGTCATCTACTAGAAGGCATACCCACTTGAAGGATGATGATACGTTGTGATGAGGGCCTAAGGGCATAAGTGTACATGCTGCATTTTACTGAATTACAGTGATGGAGTCACTTCCATGTGGAGAAGTGGGTGTTTAATGAGCCCCATCCCCCTGAGTGGAGGTGTTTGCTAAGAATGTATAAAAGTTTGTGAGATAGGAAAGGGCTTAGTGGAAAGCCATAGGTGGGACAGGGGGAAACTGAGTGGGAAATGTGTTGCAGGCATTGACATCTGAGAACACTAGAGTGGTTGTGCATTACCAAATACCCCGGATCACAGAATCAGTGGTGAGCCTGCTTGCAGTGCACCGTCATCCATATTTGCCTGTGGGATTCAAATTTTTACCAGACATTCTGTATGTTTTATTTCATTTAATCCTTAGAGAATTCTTGTGAGCTCATCATCTCCATATTATTACATATAATGGAGATTTAGGATTGCTCTCAAATAGTTTGTATCTTAAAAATCCTTCAGTGTATCTCTATGTTAAAGCATGAGGTATGATTGGAGTTGAATCGGGAAATGAGGCTGGAGAAGTAGGAGAATTAAACATTCTGATTAGTGTTAAATTCTAAATCTTTATTGTCTGAGGGCTTTATGAGTTTCTTCTTCGTTTGTCTTTGGTAAATAACAAAATTTTGCTATTAAATATTCTGAAATCTTAAAAAACTACTGCTGTAAAATGTATAGTTTTTGAGGCCCAGTACTGTGTGCCAAGTATACCTATTTTAAATTAGTATCTTCAGTGAGTGGGAAATTTCTGTTTGTGCTTTGTTTTCATGAATATTCTTGAAGAATGATGGAATGAAACTTTTAAGAAGTTACATTTTATATCTTGAACTTTTATCTGGACCATACGTCTGTTTCCACTTTTGTACAGTGTAATTAACAGCATAGCATCTAGACTACAGCAGGATTTCCTGGGTTTGAATCCCAGTCTGACAAGTGGCTTTGTAATTTTGGGTAGATGATTTAATCTATTAGTGCCTAATTCCTTATCTTGAAAATGAGGTTTAAAGAATAAATGAATTATTCTATGTAAAGTGCATAGAATAGAGCCTGGCAAGGCTAAGTATTTCAGGTACTGCTGTTATTCCTTCTACCTGTAGATGTAGCATAGTTGTAGAAATGTGCTGTGGTTTATTGAGTATTGTTAAGAGGTTTTCTCTTGCATTTTAAAAAATATGAAGACATAGTTTCAGGCACTTCTGTGATCCAAATAATCAGACCATTAATGATCTAAGATTTCTAAGATTAGTTAAAACTTTGTATAAATATGAAGCTAAGTGTAGACGGGTTGAAAAGTACTGTGATAATAAAAAAATTGATTGTATCATTACCTTAAGTCACTTTGTACTGTTATTATTTTATATGACTTAAAGATTTAAAGCATTTTGCAGTAGAAATATTGGTCTTAAAAATCTTTAATTTCTGAGTATAAATGTTTATTAAAAAAATTTAGAACATATTGAAAAGTAACCATAGAAAATACATCTACCTCAACAACTAGAGATAACTATAACATCCAAATATTAGTCTTTTTTATATATATGTGTATTTATATATTTGATAATAGACTCATTTTTTTTAATATGAAAGTACTTAATAAATATTTGAATGCCACGTATATTACAGGCATATGGTAAGTATTGGGGACAAAATAACGAATGAGATCAATGCGATTTTTATGCCCATGGAGCTTGCTTTTCAGTTGGGGAGATAGAAAAAACAGTATTTTAAGTTGTGAGAAATGCTATTAAGAAACAAAAGAGACATAAAATAGAAAATGATGTCATGCCTGTAATCCAAGCTCTCTGGGAGGCCGAGGCGGGCGGATTGTTTGATCTCAGGAGTTCGAGACCAGCCTGAGCAAGAGCGAGACCCCGTCTCTACCAAAAATTCGAAAGAAATTAATTGGACAACTAAAAATATATAGAAAAAATTAGCCGGGCATGGTGACACATGCCTGTAGTCTCCGCTACTCGGGAGGCTGAGGCAGGAGGACCGCTTGAGCCCAGGAGTTTGAGGTTGCTGTGAGCTAGGCTGACGCCACGGCACTCTAGCCTGGGCAACAAAGTGAGACTCTGTCTCAAAAAAAAAAAAAAAAAAAAGAAAATGATGTGGATGATGTGGGAATACCTATTATTAATAATTTAGGTAGGCTGGTTAGGAAAGGCTTCTGAGAAGGTCACATTTAAAATGACAAATGAAGGATAATAAGGAGCCAGGTCTGTGAAGAGTTGGGGAATAGCATTCCACACAGAGGCAATAGCCTGAACAAAGACCCTGAGACAAGAAAGAATTTGAATTATTTGAAGAAGTTATAGAGTATCATTTTGACTGAGCATCTTGAGGGGGCCAGAGAGTAGCATAAAATCTGGCGGTAGCAGAGGGAAGGGCCAGATGTTACAGAGCCTCATAGACCTTGTTAACCTTGTTTGGGTTTAGGAGGGTAATAGGAAGCAGTTTAAAAGCATTTTAAGGAGTAAAGTGATGTGATCTCTCTCTATATTTTCTTGGCCTGCATAGTTTTTTTTTTAATTATGGTTGAAAACACATAACCTAAAATTTAGTGTCTTAACTATTTTTAAGTATAGAGTTCAGTATGTTAAGAATATTCTCATTATTGAGAAATAGGTCTCCAGAACTTTTTCATCTTACAAAACTGAAACTATACCTATCAAACAACTCCCCATTTCTCTTCCCTCAGTCACTGGTAACCACCATTTTAGTTTTTGTTTCTATGAATTTGACTACCTTAGATAACTCATATCAGTGGAATCATGTAGCATTTATCTAATTGGGACTGGCTTATTCATTTAGCATAATGTACTCAAGGTTCATGCATGTTGCAGCATGCATCAGAATTTCCTTTCTTGTTAAGACTGAAAAATATGCCATTGTGTATACCCCATTTTGTTTATCTATTTATCTGTCGATGGACACTTGGGTTGCTTCCACCTTTTGGCTGTTGTGAATAATGCCATCACCCTGCTTTAACAATCATCCACTCAGAGCCGATCCTTTCTCATCTGTAACCACATCTACTTTCCCATGTCATATTGTTCTGAAGTAAGTCTTAATGATGTATTTTACAAATTACATTTTCTATTAATATTTTGTTGAAGATCATTCCCAGGGAGAATTGGAGGCTGAAATCAACAAATACTATTCCACCCCCAATTGTTTAAATCTGTCTGATGTAAAGTTGGAGGACAGAGGAGGTTGGAGGCTGCCACAGAAAGGGTGGATGAGGAAGGAGAAGTGGGTCAGAGAACGGCTAAGCTTATCCTGCATACATGAGCTTCTGCTTTCGCTAGTACTACCCCTTTCTTCCTCAAACCTCTGGCCTCCGGGTCCCTGAAGCACAGAGGACGCCAAAGATTCCAGACTCCTGCAAACATCCTGGTCGTGGGGCCTCAGAGCAGGCTCCACAAATCTCCATCCATTGCCTACAGCTAGGGTGTTTGCTTTGGCAGCGCGATGGCTGGAGTCAAGCTACGCCATGAACTCCCTGACACTGCCTTGGGAGCCAAGGTCTATTCCTGGAGAAGAGATTAGTGGAAATTCCTCAGGAAGAAATTGGCTGCCTGTGAATGCCGGGAGATATCACTAGATAACCTACCCAGAAACAAGGGCTCTGATGTTCACATCACTTTAAAATTATGCTGAGCGCCTAGACATGGCACAATTTACTTAAATTAGCTTAGCCTCTGTTAAGCTGTCCTCCAGAACAGGCAGAGACTCTCAGCTGGGACTCACCGTGGAGGTGTGGTTTCCCTGTGCCCCTGTTACCTTGAGAAATGGAACCTTGTGCTAGGGACACAGCAGTAAATGGGACCTTCCATTCTGAAAGGGTCTGCATTTATCAACTCCATGGCCTTGGAGAAAACAAACCTAGTCATTCTTGCCCCCGCTTAAAGGTCCTTCTACTTATAATCCCCAGGTCACTCTTCCTCCACCCATCAGCATCCTAAATAGCCCCTTAACATTCCCCCGCGGACAGCTCAAACCTGGCTGGCTTACACCCAAAAGGAATTGTTGCTGCAGAAAATCTTTTGGTTTCTTTCCAGCCAGGCTAATAGCTCTCTCTTTTCCACCTCACTGATCCGAGATTTCTGTCCCTACCCCATGAGAAGTCTCAGCGAATGCCAGTCAGTCCAGGGTTTGATCTTTAACGTTTAACAGGAGCTGGAGCATCTGGTGCCTGTTTGCCTTCAGAGCAATTGATCAGCGGGCATGTGTCCTGAGCCGGTGATGTTAAAGTGCTCTTGGGCGTCAGAGAGACAGCGCCCTGCACTGCAGACTGGGACTGTGCCCCCTTCCTCCACCAACTCTCTGATGATCATGCACCTTTCACTTCTGGTCCCTGAGCCTCAGTTTTCCAGTAAAATTGGGATTGGGCTGCATGGTCTCTCTGGCACCTTCTAGCTCTGAGTCTGTGAAAAAGTCATAAAACCTGGAAATTAGAAGTAGCAGTGAGGCTCCAGGTCCTACCTCAGAGACCCTTAGAGGCTGCCTAGGACAAAGAGGGAGAAAACAGAAATGCAAGGCAAGTGGGAGCTCCAGGTGGAGCTTCCCAAGGTGGAATCTGGAAGGTGCTTTGACAGGCGTAGGAAAGAGGCCGGAGGACCTAGGGTGGCAGATGAACTGATCCGGCCTGAGCTGGGGCTGGGCCGGCTAACTCCGAATTAGAAAGACATGTTCTTGACATTGCCCAGACGGGGTCTTGGGACACCGCTAAGTTCAGGCACCTCCGGGGGGACCTGCAGCCCAACATGGACTTGAGGCCACAATAGCAAAGAATCCTTTTCCTTTATCGTAAAGGCAGCCGCAGCGCTCAGTCAACACCCCAGGATTTAGAGCCCGCAGAGGAGCCTGCTAGCAGCTGCAACGAGCAGAGTCAGAACAGAACAGAGTTCCCCACCTGCACTAATGCAGTGGCCCTCGTTTCACATGCGTCACAGCCACCTGGAGGGTTTGTAACAAGCTAGAGCAGGAGGTCTGGGATAGGGGTTGAGAATTTGCCTCTTTGACAAGTCCCCCGGGGATGCTGATGCTGCAGGTCTGGGGCCACCCTTTGAGAACGACTTCATGAAAGAGACTGGGGGAGATGTCATAGGGGCTGGCGAACGGGCCTGCAGTGCTGCCCGTTAGCAGGTGTGTGGCAGTTACCTCACCTCTCCAGCCCTGTCTCTTCATCTGTGAAATGGGGCTGGGGATAAGGTGAGGAGGAAAAGTGGATGGATGTAAATAACTCAGAATAGTGTCTGCCACAGAGTAGATGCTCAATAAATGTTAGCTATTTGCTCCTCTCTGTGCAGAGACTGACGCATGTAAAGCCTCTGGACTGTGGCAAGTGCCCAATAATGCTAGTTTATGTGTATAACGTTAGACTTGTGTTCAGACACACATAGCAGAAACCCACCCAGAGTGGCCTGAACAATGAAGGGAACTTTTCCTTCCCATAAGAAGCCCAGGGGTGAGCATTCCAGGGCTGGTGGGGCAGCCCTGCAAACACCTCCCAGAACCAAGGTTCCAGCCACGAGGGAGGGGAACCAGGACGGACGAGAGGGCAAACACTTTTCTTCTTATGATATTTGCCTTTTTATTCTCAAATAAAAGCCCTGCCCAGAGATGTCAGCCATCATCTCACTGGCCAGAATGGCGTCGCATGGCCATCCCCGGCTTCCAGGGAGGCTGGGAAATCAAGCACTTCAGCTGTCTAGGCTCTGTGGCAGAGTCGGCAAGGGAAAGGAGGTGGGAGGGGTGGGGCGTTGAGAGAGCCAACCCAGGCATCTGGCACGTGGGGGCTCATAGTCTGAAAACCATGACAAGTTCAGTGAGCCACAGGAGTTTGAGGCCCACAATTCATGCTCTGTCCTTAACTGACTCTGTGTTGTGTGTGCATGTGAGAGAGAGAGACAGAGACTTTGCTATTTCTCTTAGAAAACTCATGTTGCTGCCTTGCAGTTTTGTAGGATGATTTGTGAGCAGGCCACTTGTTCCCCATCCCTTCTCCACCTCATGGCCACCCCCACATCCTAGGAGCGTCCCCAGGTTCCTGTATTAATATTTCTTGACTACTCACTAGATCAGACACCATCTCAGCATTCAAGACACACTGTGGACGTGGCGTATTTATAGCCCGGCCCCATGAAGTTCACGGTAGAGCAGGAAAGACAGCATTAAAAATCACTTTATAAAATTCCTAAATGATAGGGGCTTGTCCATGAAATTAAATTGAATCTGGTATATTTTATCAAAACAGAGGGTCAGATTTGCCATCAGACTTCCTTTCCTTTTAAGCAATCCTTTTCCTGAATGTCCAGCATGTAGCAGCCCCTCAAGAAGTATTTGTTGAATATTGGGTAACCCTCCCTCTTCGAGTACCTGTTTGATCTCCTTCCAAGAGTTATCAGCTCTTTCAGGGCAGAGGGCGGGGCTGACTTATTTCCACATCCTCAGCATCTGGCTCTGTGCACTAGCACCCAGGAGGAATCAGGAAATATTTGTGGAATGGAACACAATCCAGTTTTATGTCATCAATAAAGAACATTGAATTGGCAACTGGGCCCAAATCCACCGTGTGTGTACTCTCTGGGTCACTATTGTATAATCAGAGTGATGAATTATTTTAAACCTCGTAAACTTTTTTGTGTGAGGCCACAGCCTCATTCTGGCACCCAATACACACATCTTGTCCCCATGAGGTCGCTGCGTGGGGAGATTAACTCTGAGAGCCTGAGCAGGTTTACATGTCGAGTGTGCAGCATGTTACGTTGCCGGGCCTTCTCTCACGCTGCCCTTCCCCCTCCCATCTGCAGAAGCAGCAGATGAGATGTCTCTCTTCACTAAAGGGAGTCTACGGATGGGTGGACTAAGGTCTTTTTTTCCCCCTTTTTCTTTGTATCTTCTTGTTTCTGCCGTTTTCTCTGACCTGAGAACTGTATGGCACATGCATGCCCCCCAATCCCTGCTGCCCAGGGAGGAGTCTTCAGTGAGCCTTTCCTTCCCTCTCGGACCCCGAGGGCAAACCTAGCGGAAAAAGCATCCTGCCACAGGAATGAGAATAATGTCATTTTGTCCCAATTGCAAGCAAATGAAACTTGATGGAATTTTCTGAATTGTAAAATTTTCTCTCATTTTTTCTTCAGCTCTTAATGTCTTTCTTTTTACCACCGGTGAGACGAAGGCACAGCCAGTGGAATATTTTCTGAAGCGCCCCATGCACATCACTGCGGGCCTCTGCTACCTGGGCTAATTGGAACAGCATTGCTCCTGGACATGCTCGGAAGCCACCTGCTGCCTGGAAGGCAGGAAGGGGAGGTCGGCTTGACCCAATGCTTAATCGTGTCCATATGTTTCCCTGCTCTGATCCACCCACAGAAAGGACGCTCAGATGTGAAAAGAACCAGCTCCACTTGATTAAAAATGTTTCTTCATTGAGACAGTGCGGCAATCACGCTGGGCTGGAGTCTGGCGGTCCTAGGTTCTAATCTCAGCTCTTTTACTCACAGGCTATTTAACTGTAGGCGAGTTACTTAACCTCTGCGGGCCTCGGTTTCTTCATCTGTAAAATGGGGAGATGACTTACTTACCCAGGATTTTTGGTAGGATTGACTAAGATAATATATGAAGAGCACCTGATAGTCTCTGACTCAAGAGAAGTGGCTATTATTACTCTGATTCATATATTGGTTGCTAGGTGGCTATTTTGGGGAAACGAGTGGAACTCGGCCACAGGTGTGTACAGTTAGAAGCACTGGATCCAGCTGTGCTTTCAAAAGCTTTCAGGTTATGGGCCCCTGCCTTAATGAGGACATTTATGATGTCCTCATTAATTCTTTATCCATCCCTCAGCCCAGCTCTACTTCCTCCCACTCCCTTACAGAAAGCAGAGACCTTTAGTTTTGCTGCTGGCATTCTGTTCAGACACTGATTCCTGAAGGTCTTTCCTGCCACTTGGAGGGACGGAGGAATACAAGGAACGAGAATGACAAGGGTTTTGTGGGATTAGCTGACACAGCATGTAATCGCCTTTCTGCTATTCCTGGAGGAGAGAGGAGACGAGTGCTACCGTCGCTTATTAAGTGAGCATACGTGACCCTTGCTTTGCATGCCCAGAACGTCCGCTGCTGGACACTTTCTCTCCCTGACACTGGCTTACTGTGGCCAGAGGGGAGGTTTCCCAGCAGAACTACTGTGTCAGCCTGGCATGTGGGCCTAGCCTAGCGGCTCCCCTGCTCCGTTCTGGGGAGCCCTGGGAGGACCTCGGTCCTGGTGGACATTTTGCCTGGGAACCTTTACTGAAGGATGAGAAAAAGACAGACAGCGAGAGCGGAGTCTGAGAGAGGCAGAGAGACAGAGAGACAATCAAAGAGACAAAGACTGAAAGACACACAGGAACAGGAAAAGATACAGGGACAGAGAGAGAGACTAAGAGACAAGGAGACTGAGAAAGTGGCCAGGACTGAAAGAGAGACACATCGAGACGGAGGGACAGAGAGACGAGAGAGAGTAGGCAGAGACTGAAAGATTCAGAGACAGAAAGAGACTGAGAGGCAGAGAGAGATAGAAACAGAAACACACGGTGGGACGGAGAGAAACACAGACAGACACGGAGAGAGGCATGCAGAGAGACAGAAGGAGGCTGACTTATTCAGAGGGAGGGCTATGGACAGAAGAGGCACACTCAGAGGGAGAGGGAGAGGAAACAAAGAGTTCAGGGGAGACGAGGCGAAAGAGAAAAGCCAGACTTAGGGGTGGCCGGGCTGAGGAGGTGCGCGGTTTGCACCCAGGAGTCTTCACACTCAAGCAGTTTCTTAGCTCTCAGCAGACAGCTGAGGGTCATGTTCCGACGACACATTTCAAAAAGTGGGCCAGGCAGACTTACAGGGACAGCTGGGCTTCAGCTGTGGTTTATAGCAGCCAGACCTTTAATCCACGGGCCAGGCCTGCAGGCAAGGCTGGCGGGCTCAGGGGCTCTCCCCGCAGCTCCCCTCAGGACCACGACAAGGACCCCTCTGCCTCCCGTGCCCACGGCTGAGCCACCTGAGGGAGAGGAGCGTCCGAGTGCAGTGTGCACACTCAGGAGACCTGGGGCCTGCACCCCACAACCAGGGCTGTATCAGCCACATGTGTGGGGGGCTCTGCTATCATCTCAGGAATGTGGGGGCCGGCCAGCCCCATTTCCTAAGCAACGCCCCCATCCCCACCACTCACATGCCCTCATACACATACACACTTTCCAGTCTGCTGGGGGAACGGCTCCTTTTAAGCACAGAAGACTTAATCACTGGAGCTACTCATTGTAGGATCTCCATGTTTCCCAACACAGTGGGGCAAAGTCAAGTGGAAAATGCTTCACCCAGGAAATTCTACCTGGTTTCATCATGGTACCTTCAGAGGACCCCAAATGCAGGGGCTCTGTGCAGGGAACTCAACCTCAAATACCTAAGATGCTATTGGCACTTTGGGGCCCTCATCCTGCAGCCTCTACTTTGCTCCTGCCTCCTCCCGCCTCCCTGGCCAGTTCTGTGTTCCCCTAACTCCTGCCTGTCTCCCCCCAGGCTCCGACAACTGCTGAGGCTGCTCTTCCTCCACCCTTGCTCCCCTGGGTGTGCTCACTCCTACCGCTCAGACTTTTCAGGAGCATGTCTTTGTCCCAGGGACCTTACTGTGGACAGCCAGCTCTCTTGCTGGCCAGACCTAGACCCAAGGGGGCATCAGGCACTGCCAGCTCCTATTGGAAAGGAAGGTGATACTTAAAACGTGCTGCCCCTTTGACCCTGGGACCTCAAAGTAAACATTGCAATGTAAACAAAACCATCAAAGAAATTGAAACCCATCTATGGATTAGGAAACTGGGCCCTGGTAAACTTGCAAGATAATTGCCTTCCTGTGCCTGTGCTCACTGCCCCCAGGAATCAACTGGGGTCTGAAGCAGCTCAGTATGGTCAGTTCATCTAGGTGTGATCCCTGTGTGGGACCAGGGTGTAGTGTTACAGCTGGATCAAACTGTGGGGACCATCAGAGAGCTGGCACTGCATGTGGCTTTGTCAGCAGGCTGGCATGGAGCCCTCATCGATGTTAACAGTCTTACTTTGTTTCCATTGTACTTTAGTGTGCAAGGCACCCTCCTGCTAATCATTGTATCGCATTCTCCCCATGACCCTTAGGAGGTGGGCAGTCCCATTCTCCCTCCACAGATAAAGGAAATGGGGATTGGAGAGGTGGGTAGCTTCTTCCAGGTCACAGAGTGAATAGTGCTAGAACTATGACCCCAACCTAGATCTTCTGGGTTCAAAAACCAAGGGTGCTTTCCACGCTATTCTTCTGCTTTTACAGGTGAGACACAGTCCATTTCCTGCCAGAATCCTGTCTCCTACCCTTTACTTTCTCCCGAATAGGAAAAGCCAAAGCAGCAGGAAAGATCTTGCCTGTTGTGCCTCAGGAGGTTGGACGGTCTTAGAACCACATAGAAATCTTCTAGCCTAAGGGTTTCCCTCGTAGCTGTTGGACTCCACAGTCTTTCCCCTGGATACATTCAGGCCCCCTGCCCTGCACACAGCCCAGAAAAAGGTGTGCTATGGTCTGAATGTTTATGTCCCCCCAAAATTCATATGTGGAAACCTAATCACTAAGGTGATGACGTTAGAAGGAGGGGCTTTGGGAGATGATTAAGTCATGAGGGTGAAGCCTTTATAAAAGAGACTCCAGAGAGCTAGCCATCCCCTTCCACTACACGAGGTGACAATGAGCAGACATCCATCTATGAAGGAAGCAGGCAGCCATCAGACACTGAATCTGCCAGCACCTTGATTGATCTTGGACTTCCCAGCCTCCAAAACTGTGAGAAGTAAGTTTCTGCTATTTATAAACCACTCAGTTTAGTGTATTTCGTTACAGCAGCCTAAACAGACTAAGACAAAGCGCAGATGCTCAACCATACAATGAGCACTGACCACAGGCTTCAGGGTGGCGCAGGGGCCAGTTGACGAGGGGCATTTGTTATGTCTTGTTGCTGGTTATTGCTGATCTACAGCAAAGCTACTACCCTGAGGTATGTTTCTTAGATACAGCCCTTCGATGCAATTTCATTCATACTGGTTAGTGGTTAGTGTTTTCAGTTGATTATCTGAGACTTCTAATGATAATTTTCTCTCCTTTCCAATAGCTGTACTTCTTATTTCTGCTTTATTGCACTAACCAGATTTTCCCAATATTAACAAATGGTAGCAATGGAAGAGTTCTTTGTTCTTGATTTTATTTTTTATTTTATTATTTTACACATTGTTTTTATTTTTTTATTTCAAAATATTACGGGGCACAAATGTTTTTGTTACATGGATACACTGTATAGTGCTGAATTCAGGGATTTTAGTGTGTCTGTCATTGGAATAGTGTTCATTGTACCCAATAGGTAAGTTTTGATCTCCACCCTCCTCCCACCCTTCCCCCTTCTTGGTTCCCAATATCCTTCACATCTCTTTGTGTTCCTGGTTTTAATGAGACTGGGTCTAATGTCTAACTGGACTATTATAGCTTCTGAGATCAGATGAGATTGGGCACATTCAGGGTGGCATGGCACAGGTATGTCTAATGTTTTATAGTTAAGTGTTATGTTTGCTCCTGTCATGATTGCATTTGATTGTGTTAAGAAAGAATCTTTCTATTCCTAGTTCAAATTTTCTTTAACAAACCAAGAATGAGTGTTTTCTGCTAAAGATTTAGCAGCTGCAATATGCCTTGAGTCAAGGGAGTGGATCGAAAGGATTCCTATTGGAGTGGTGTAATGTAATGCGCGTTAGTAAAAACTTATAGTTCTGGCAGCCTTTGAGTGGGAGACATGGGGTAGACATGGCTCTGCTATTTGCTACCTGAGAGACCTTGAGAAATCACTTAGCCTCTCTGAGCCTTAATCACCTCATCCATAAAAGCAGAAAATAATGGCCTCCATTTGCCAGTCTTGTGAGGGTGAAGTGAGGGGCTGTATGTGAAGCACTGAGCCAGCCGGTCTTCAAGATGGTCCTCAACAGTCTCTGCCTCCTGATATTTACACCCTCATGTAAGCTCCTCCTACATCATATTGGATTGGTCTGCGCGACCAACAGAATCCAGCAAATGGGATGATATGTCACTTCCAAGGCTAGCTCATAAAAAGGCATCAGGGCTTCCTGCTTAATCGTTCTCTTCATTGGGCCACTTGTTTGTGGAGAAGACAGCTGCCAGGTTGTGAGCGGCCACATGCAGAGGTTCGTGGGGTGAGGAACTGAGGCCTTCTGCCAACAGCCGTGTGTGAGCCATTTTAGAAGTGGGTCCTCCAGCCCCAGTTAAGCCTTCAGAGAACTGCAGCCCCACATGGCATCTTGACTGCAACCTCAGAGACCCTGAGCTGGAACTGCCCATCCAAGTCACTCCTTGATTCCTGACCCTCAGAAACTATGTGGCATTATACATGTTTATTATTTTAAACTGCTAAGTTTGGGGGTATTTTGTTACATAGCAATGTATAGCTAATATGAGTACCTAGCATATGATAAGTACTCAATCAAGGTTATCTATTTTATCAGTATTATTAGTAATTAATATCAAAATTACTAAAAAATAATCCAGTTGGCCCTAAAATTAAAAACCAATTTAAAAGTTTATTCAGACCTTCCATTCTTTAAAAGATCTTTTTTATGATTCGGGCTTTAAGTTCTAACCAGGTCAGAGTTTCTAGTAAGCACACATGGCCTCAGTTATATAAAAAGAATTACATGAAAATGGAATTTTTGAAAATTATCTCATATTTTAGGGAAAATAATTTTTCTGAGAAAGTCCCTTTGTTGGTGACCTCACATATGAATAGAGGAGGCTGGTATAGATCTACTCTTCCAATATGATAGCTACTGGCCATATGTGGCTATTTACATTTATACCTAATTAAATTTAAATATTATAAAGTGAGATATTCAGTTTCCTAGTTGTGCTAGGCACATTTTAAGTGTTCAGTAGCGACATGGGACCAGTAGTCGCAGTATTAGCAGGCAAAGAGAACATTTTCGTCATCACAGAAAGTTCTATTGGGTAGTGCTGGTCTAGATGTCTGGTAAGGATGGAATATATGGCTTGTGTGGAGCACCTGGCAGAGTGTCTTGAACTAGAATTAGCTTCTTTTTCTTTCTGCCTCCTCACAGCTCCGAGGCAGGTGAAGCTGGGCCTTTGTCCCAACTTAAACAGCCCAGAGACACAGCAACCGGTCTTAGGGAGAACTTTCCCACCCTCACTTGCTCACCGTCACCTCAGATTTCTATGTTTCTATTGCAGCTGTCTTATTAAAGATTGAGTCTTATATCACCAATAACCAGCTGCACAATTCCAAGTAGTTGTCCAGATCGTATCTCAAAAATTCAGAAAGCCAAACTTAAACTCATTATCTGCCACAGTCAGCACCTGTGCTTCATCCACGGGCCCTCCGCCCTATCCTGGAGGCCTGCTCTGCGACTGCTCTCTCCCCTGTCCACCTGTGACCTCTCACTCCAGATCAGGTTCTTTTTATTCCCCCTTCAAACTACTTTTCGTTCCTGTTCCCTCCTCTCCACCTCTGCTGCCAGCACTCTACTCTATCACAGATCCAAAGACGAGTCTGGAAAAGATCGGTCACGTGGAGGAGGAAGCAGGGCATCTACGAGGAAGCCAGACACAGGAGAGTGACTTGGGGAGCCAGTAGGTCTTTTCTGACGACAAGTCATCCGAGCAGTTGCCAGGGGAAAGCAAGACCCCCTAAGGGTCTTCTCTTCTCTTCTTGCTGCTCCATGGCTCTCCTGTCACCCCTAGTAATCAAGCTCTACTCTCCTGTCACTCATTTACTCATTCATTCATTCATTCACTCAAGTAGCACTTCCTGGGCCTCCACTCTGCCTAGGGCCCTGAGTTGAACTCTGTCGTACAGGATCCAGAGATAAATAAGAGGTGTACTCTGCCTCAGAGAGCTAACAGTCTATTTGGAAAAGGTAGGTGGGTAGTTAGAAGGGACTCCAGAGAAGGAGGTCTCATTTTCTTCTGCCTCTGTCTTGCCTCCTCAGAAGAGACCCAGTGAACTCAGCAGGGACACTGATTGCCACAACAAGGACCTGAAGGAAAAAAGATAAGGTCTAGAGGCCAAAGTGTGGCAGGGCAATCCACAACCCATGCAACTGTTCATGGAGGCCCTGGTGCTGATCCAGGCAAAGTATTTACCCTGAGCTGCTTAGAAGGGCAGGATCAAAGTGGTGGGAGCCTTTGAGGAGTGAAGTCAGGAGCCACTGCTTGAGGGGCATCAGGTCCAAGTGACTCTTGCCAACCTGTAATCAGAAAACTAGTAAAGAATGGCATGTCACATGAGCAACAGGCAAACATTTAGGTGGGAGTGCTGTGGGGACTGCTTCTAAAGGAGTTTGACCTCCTGGCGCAGACAGATGAGTGAGGGTCAAAACAAATAGCTTGGAAGGGCGCGGTGGCTCACGCCTGTAATCCTAGCACTCTGGGAGCCTGAAGCAGGGGGATTGCTTGAGGCCAGGAGTTTGAGACCAGCCTGGGCAAGAGTGAGACTCCATCTCTACAAAAAAAAAAAAGAAAAAGAAAACGAAAAAGAAAAAGAAAAAGAAAAATTAGCCGGGCATGGTGGCGTGTGCCTGTAGTCCCAGTTACTCAGGGGACTGAGGCAGGAGGATTGCTTGAGCCCAGGATTTCCAGGTTGCAGTGAGCTATGATGATGCCACTGCACTCTAGCCTGGGCAACTCTGTCCCTCCATCCCCAAAAAGAAAGAAGAAAAAGAAAGAAAGAAAGAAAGAAAAGTAAAAAAAGAATAGCTTATCGTGGAGAGGTCATTTTTTTTCTTTTTCTTTTCTTCTTACCTACAGATCTGTAGGGCAACAGGGGACAGAACCAGAACTAACAATGGAAGTTACAGGAATCCAGTTGCAACTGACCAAAAAAGACGAGAATGCTAACATAGCCCGAGCTCCCTCACGATGAAAGCGGCTGTCTGGGGCTGCTGCGCGCTGTCATTTAAAGTGTTCAGACAGAGGCTGAGTGGCTCCTGTGTGTAGATTCTTCTTTGTCTTTGATATATTTTAGCCAAGATTTCCCTCTGCCTTTTCTCAGATCTCCAGCCTAACGGAGCGTAAAAAGCTAGGGGTGCAGGCTAGAGAGCTGGGTGGCTGAAGGTCATCTCCATGCTGGCACGTGGCCCAGGGAGTCAGGCTGGAAGTGCTTCCCATGTCCCATGGTAGGAGTGGGGGGAGGCTAAGCCTGGAAAGCATTATCTAGGGAAGCTCTTTGGTCACATCCTTGTCAGGGCCACAAATCCATCGACTGTCTTTGCATGCATTAGAAAAAGCACGCTCCCATCCCCATGTGGACACAGCTCATTTTGACTTGACAGGAGCAGGAAGTCTGGATTTTAGCTCCTACTTGCTCCCTCTTGTGTAGTGGATAACCCACACAACTGTACTCAGCGGCCCTGCCCCCATTCCCCTGTCCCCTCCAAGCTGTGTTCCTTTGTGGGCTATGGGCTCACGACTGGACATAGAAGAGAACTGGATCAATTAATGAGAATGAATGGGAGGCTCAAGGAATTGTTCCACCTCAGAAATCAGCCACCTAGAAGACAAAGAGCAGCATTAATGTCTTGGCTCTTCTGGGCTTTCCCCAGAGCTGCAGAGCACAGGGGGGCTGAGGACGGAGGGAGACCTTCCAGGAAATGTCCCCAGACGCCTTCTTCTCTCACTAGTCCATTAAATGCACTTACTCATTTACTTGCACTTAAATACTTATGTGTTAAATAGTTCTTGATTTATGTATAATATATGCCTTCAATATCTGTCCATAATTTCATTCTCTGTCTTGAATGCCGGGCTCCTAGAAAGTGCAGACTCTGCATTACATGAGTAATTTTGCTCCATAAAATGCCTGGCACATTGCCACCTGGTGCTTTTAGAGTTCAAATTCCTCACCCTGGCATTCCATACCTTCCATCATCCAGCCCTACTCCCCTTCCCACCCCTCATTGTTCAGTTCCAGCATCCTACGTAACAGCCAAGCTGGCCTACATTCCTTGGGCATCCTGTCTCCATGGCTGCCTCAAGCTGTTTCTTTCATCTGCATATCCCTTTCCCCTTTCTCCTCTGCCTGAGTGTCTAAATCCAACCTGTCTATGGAGGGTCAACTTTAATACTCTTTCCCATGATATTTTTCCTGATTCCTTGTGCAGGAGTGATCTTATACCTTTGCTCTCCCACAATACTTCAATTTTTTATGGATCTAATTACATTTTACCTATATCATTGCTCTCTGAGCAAATGACAGCTGCCCTCGCTTTGAGAGCAGAATCTGTGTCTCATCCATCTTTCTCTCTGCAGGACTCACCCCAGGGCTGGGCACCTGGTATTTAGCTCTGTGACCTGGACAAGTCCCATGCCTGTTCTGTCTCTGTTCGCTCATCAGGAAGTGAGGGGTTGGATGAGATGATCTCTGAGGCCCATGGTGGCTCTGAGGGCTCTGGTCTGTCGCTTGCTAAATGAAGACAAGGTTAAAAAGAAGGCAGTCCCCACCAGAAGAAGGAGCATTTTGGGGACTTGTTATTTATAGAAGCCTTGAATTCTTGGATTGCCAAGAAGCTGGAAATTCAAACCAGTTAATCCTATGCACCAGATTTTTCTCTTCTCGTGAATGGGAATGGCATTAAATGACTCAGAGTAGTTGGCACAAAGACACATCTCTGTTCTTCAAAGTTGGCACTAAGGGCTTCTCCTGCAGTTTCCCTTCCTCCCCTCAAGATACAAAGGCATGTCCACAACACCCTCCCTGTGGTGGCTGGGGGTGCCCTACTTGCTGAAATCCAGGCCCTTTCCGTGGGGAGGGTGAGACTGCACACATGGTGTAGGCCCCTCATCAAAGGAGCTGCCTATAGAACACTGGAGACCCTAAAGCAACACCTATTTTTGGTAATAATTATCAAGCACTTGTAAGAGCCTGGCTATGCTGGCAAATTCTTTAAAAATAGGCCTTTATTATCTCCTCAGATTGCTAGTGGTGACTCAGCACACCGTACAGTAGCTGCGATTCACGGCGTGTGTAGGCACTGGGGGCCTGTGGACGAGCCTTGGCGACTGTTCAGCCCTCCCTCCTGGCACTCAGAGGGTCGCACCGAGGAGAGGAGGTGTGCACACCCCACGCCCTCAGTCTTCCAGAATGCCACGGTCACCACCACAGCCACGGGCTCCTCTGCCTTGTAGACATGAACAACCATGGAGGCCAAGGGCATTTGGTGGGGTAGTCCAGGGCTGGGGGACCGGCACGCTGGGATTCTGCTGGCCCAGTGTGGGGGCAGATGCTGACCTAAGGGCTGGGAGAATGAGGAGAAGGGCCCAGAGAAAGGTAGGAGGAAGAGACGGGGAATGTCCAGCTGATAGAAGCCCAGCCAAGAGGCTTGGGCTTCAGGCCCAGCTGGGCTGCTGACTCACTGTGGGCTCTTAATCTCCTGCGGAGGGCGAGCCCAGCTCCTGGAAGCCTGGAGGGCTTAGTGGTATTTGTGCAGCTACAGAAGTGGGGCCTGTGGGCTGGCACGAAGCTCTGCCCAGCCATGACGGGAGGGCAGGAGAACAGAGCAGGGTGAGAGAGAGGAGTGAGGGGCAGAATGAGCCCTTTGGAGGGGCAGAAGGAGCTCACGCTAACCTGCAAGGGGAGGGGGTGTTTGCAGAGAGATCGACAGAGGGATAGCCTGGGTAGGGTGGGGATGGGGGAGGCAGCTAAACCAACCCCTGGGTGTGGTCAGTCCATACTGTACACCTGGCTTTAGGCAGAGACGGGTTATGCATTTTTCAGTTTTCATAACTGGGTCAAGACTTCAATTGTCTCTATAAAATATATAAGACCTTGTCAGAGGCTTAAGAGCCTAATAAGTTGATTACATAAACAGAAACTCAAGATCCTCTTTAGAACTCTTCTCTCTCACTTTCTGCCCACCCCCCACCCCTGTCCTCTGAGAGCCCCCATTAGCCACTTAATTCTCTCCTCTGCCTCATTATACAAACATGAGATGGGAATAAAGACGTCTCCCTTCTACCTGCCTTTCTAAATGCTGAGAGAATAATGAGTAGAGCCCAAGAAAGTGGCTTGTGTGTTCCAAGGCTCTGTGTAAAATTCTGAATCCTGGCACAAATGTGTACAGTGGAGATAATGTTGTTTGAAATATTTTCAGAAGTGTTTCTACATCCCATAAATCTTGCTGCTCTGGGGCTTCCCATTCACTGTAGCAGGGAGTTTCAATGCTTCCAGGGAAGGGCACAAATCTATCATTGCTGAGGTTTCACTGCCAAATTAGATTTTTGTGAATCCCCAAAGTGACAATAAGCTCAAAAGCCAAGTGAGCCAAGTGCTAAGAAGAGAGGATTTTCCGAAGGCCTGAAGGATCAGATCATAGAGTTTTACATATGGGAGGTCCCTTCAAGCCAGGAAGAGGGATCAGGGAGCTTGCGGAGAGGGGAAGACCATCTCTTTTATTTCCGAAGATCATGGAAAAGGGTGGTGGGGGGCGGGTAGGGGGATTGGCAGTCAGATAGGCACGTGTCTTTCTCTCCCACTTCGGCTTCCAGTCTCGGGGGAGACGTGTTCAATAAGTTGAGAGTGCTTTGTTCTCTTTTAGGGGTCTGCAAGGACCACCTCACAGGGTCTCTGCACCAACTTGGGGGTGTCTGTGGCCACATCACAGGAAATGCAGCACAGCATGGGGAGTCTCTCCGTGCTTCTAGAGGCGGGTAAGGAACTCAGCTGAAAGTCTGGCTGGGAGCTTGGGGGTGGGGGCAGGGGCTGTGCCTGGTACTGTGGCCGTGAGCAGACTACCTGGATGAGTCTGCATGGAGGTCCAGCCAGACCTCGGGGCCTTGGTGGGGGCCAGAGAAAATCCTGGAGGGGCGAAGTCAGCACGGAGACAACAGAGCCCTGGCCAAACTGCGGCAGACGTCAGCAGAACACCCATCCCCTGCCTGTGGCCCAGAGTGAGCCCTCAGACAGCGGTTCCTAACATGGCTGCACAACAGACTCGCCTGGGGATGAGGTTCAGCTGCCCAGGGCTACATACAAAGGTTTGGATTTAACTGGTCTGGAGTTGGTGTCTTTTAACAAAGCTCTCCGGGCTTATGAACCAGGGAAGTGAACTGCTTCCTTCAGAGATAAAAATATCTCCCACACCAGGGCAAGGACAGGGTGAAGGAAGAGAGGCCCATAGGATGCGAAATTCACAGAGGCTCCCTCTCTGTCACGGTCGCGCCAGTGTGCGATGGGCGCCTGAGAGTGCCTCCTCACCTGTTGACCGCAGGTGACCCACTTGCCTCACCTAGTCCTGGCCCTGCTCCACTCTCCTCTCCAGGTACGTCCCTTCCCTGTGCCCAGTTTGAAAAGGTCACCCAGACTATGAGTCCCTCTCCCTAGGAAGACACTGGAAGGGTGCAGATGCAAGTGTCACGGGGCCAAGAGACCAGCTGAGGAATCGGCTTGGGAAATGAGTAGGCAGAAAACCAAAAAAATGAGCAGATCACATTATTACCTTAAGTGCTTTGCTGGTTTCTGGGATGAGAACGACATGACATGACTATTGGCTGCCAGATGCAGCTTAGTCATTCCTACCAGCTCTCTGAAGCCGGGACATTTTGGTTGAGCTGACTGTGGGGGAGGGTGGACTAGTCCAGGGTACTTCAGAAAGGAATTCGAGTTCCACAGAGCGACGTGTACTCATGCTCTGTTACAGTCTCAAAGAAAGTGTGCGCCTGCCTCCCATAGCGTGTGGGCGAGCCGCGGGCCTGCACAGCGCTTCGTTGCTCATCATTTTTCTCACCCAGAAATCATTCGCAGTCGTGGTGAATCAGAACCGGCACCATGGAAGGCAGATTTCTGAGGAGCATTTGGAACCAATTAGTTTGTTAGTGTGAGCTCAGGGCTTCAGTGAATGGCTCAGCACTGTGTAACCGCTCAGGGCTTTGCACGCTAGAACAAACGCGTCCTTTGTAAATAAGAAGTGACCTTTGTTTCCCTCAGCTCTGGCGTCCCCCCGGCTCCTGCCTCATCCTGGCCTCAGCATGGATCCTGGGTCCTCCAGAAGGAAGCCTGACCTGGCCTTGCCAGTGGGACTGGACACCCTAAGCCTCGACAGAGCTGGGATGGGGGTGTCATTCTGTGTTTTACCCCAAAGTCCTCCTTTCAGTGGTAGGGACCAGGGCCCTGGCCTGTAGAGGCAGAGCTGTGTTCTGAACTGTGTCAGAGCACCTTTTAAAGTCTGGTTCTGCTTCTATCATCTTTTTGCCCCTAATCTTTGACAGCGGTGGTGGAGGGAAGTGGTCAAAGTCAGCAGAGGAAGGTAGGCACGGGACTAGCCCTCGGTCACACCACTGAGTCCCAGTCGCTGCTCAGGGCCCTGTCGGCAGCCTCTGGTCCTAGGTCACAAACCTCCAAATCCTGAATCAATTTCCTTTAGAATAATGATTTGAGGTCTGACTCCTTTCAGATCTGATGTCTTGGCCAGATCTACTGGTAGAGGGGTCTGTATACTCTCCAGGGTCTGGAGGTGGTTAACATAGGAGCAGCTGTGAGGCTTGAGCTAGGCCACTTAAGCTTAAGGAGTTCTTTCTCTCTCTCTGATTTCTGCTGAGAGAAGCAGCATCAATGACCCATAAAACTCGAGAGCTTTTTCCTTTACCCATTTGCTGGCATCTATTAATCTTATACCATAGCCAGCAGCTAACCCATCTGCAAGACACCTGGTCTTGATTTAATTAATGTGTAAAGCGAAAGAACATCAGGCAGGTAAAAATCTGTAATTAACAATAGTCTCGCAAGATTTTCTTTGTTGGGTTCCCTCTCCTCCCCTTTCCAGACAGTGGGAGGGGATGAGAAGGAGGCGAAGGCAAATACAGTTTAATTCCATCTTGAGTAATTGCTCCGGAAGGCCATCTAAAAAAATTGCTGGCTGTTTAACTCAGCAATTTGAACTTGCATTTAGGAAGATCATCAAATTGTAAATGCTTTGATCTTTTTTACGCTTCTGAAATAAGGAAAACGAAATACGCCCAATTCCTATGTTATGTTGTCATAAGAATTAGAAACTCTTGGCGCATGGCCATGGGTAAGAGGTTTGAGAGGGGCTGGCTTTGTTAAAGGAGAAAACAGCCTGATGCCTTGGAGTGAGCATGAGAAGAGGAGCCAGGAGGCTGGAGCTCCGGTCCCTGTTCCCCAGCTGCTCACAAGATGACACTGGGCAGAACAAGCCCCTTTCTGGCCTCCATTTTTTAGTCTGTGAGATAAGGGGGTGGGGCCAGATGATTTCTGAATTTCGAGTTCCTCCCACCCCAACCCTCTAAGCTCTGCCATTCTTTGCTTCTAGGAAACATTCCTCCTTCACACCGTAGAGCCAGAGGTGGGGCAGGTTAGGCGGGGGCAAAGGTAACTAGGTACAGGAACTTGTTCTGCAGGCTTGATTATCAAAACGTACAAGGAAAAGATGAACAACTGTGGATCATGAGATTCCTTGGAATGGAGATACACCTTGGATAGGGTGTAGGGCCTGTAACCACAGAGGAGAGCAAAATTAACTGGCCTCTGGGGGGTTGTGGGGCACCTGTGACCTCAGCTTTAATCAGCAGCACATGTTCTCCAGCAGCTCTAGAAAATGACAGGAGTTTTAGGCAATCACACAAATTATGGCAATGCCATTGCCTTCCATGCTATTGCACAGTCTTCTTTTATGAGGGTAGGAGAGCTGAACCAGAGCAATGGGGCAGTGATCTGTTCATTCATTTCCTCACTCATGCATTCATTCAGCAGATGCTAAGCACCTACTACATGCAGGCCCTAGGGAGGCAAAGGAACTGGATGAAGCATGGCCCAGAGGCTGTCCATGGTTCTCTGAACTTCTGAGTTCACTTTTTTGATGCTTTTGGGTTATATATTAGATCTGTATCAAGAGAAAGTCATTCACAAGGAAACTTACTGAGCAAGCTCTTAATGAGCCTGGATGGTCCCAAGTCCTTAACTAAGAATGTGTACTTCTGTCCATAGAGTCCCTGTTTGTCCTTCCAGGCCAAATTCAATGCCACCTTCCCTGGGCAGCCTCTCCTAATATCCTTCGGCAGACGTGATCTCTCTGTCTTCTGGTCATCCATAGCATTTGGTTGGTCTCACTCAATTGGTTATCCTATACCCAGCTTCTACTATTTTTGATTCTGGCTGTGTCTGTTTCTCCTTTAGACTGGTAGTTCCTCAAAGGAAGGGACTACTGAGGCACAGGAAGGATGAGACCTTGTTGAAGTGGTCAGTGTCCTGGTTGTGAGAATGCATCATAGTGTCTCAAGTTTTACCATGGGGGGAAACTGGGTAAAGGGTACGAAAGATCCCCTGCATTATTTCTTGTAACTGCATATGCATCTATAATTATCTCAAAATAAAAAGTTTAATTAAAAAACAAAACACATGGTATCATATAAAACCTCAAAGTTGAAAGCAATTCAAGAGGTCACCTCGTCCACAGAGGACGTACAAGGAACAGATGAACAACTGTGGATCATGAGATTCCTTGGAATAGAGGTACACCTTGGATAGGGTGTAGGGCCTGTAACCACAGAGGAGAGCAAAATTAACTGGCCTCTGGGGGGTTGTGGGGCACCTGTGACCTCAGCCTTAATCAGCAGCACGCTGAGTTTTTCCAACTCTGGCAATGGGGAATTCACTGTCTCATGAGAAAGAGCATTCCATTTTCAGACATTTCCATTCTGAAACAAAGTGAGCCTGGCTGTAACATCCTCCTCGAGCCCACACGAACAAGTTGCGCCCTTATCCCCCTGACAACCCTTGGGGTATGTGAAGATGGTTTTTCTATCCTCCAGGTCTCCTCCGGGCTGCAAGATTTCAATTCTCTGAATTTATCTCCACAGTTTTGAGTTCTTGCACCATCCTGGTGTCTTTTCTCTGAATGTGCTTCATAGGTGACTCTGATCTGAAACAGAATTAACAGTCTCCTCTGTCTTGCACATTCTACTGGCTTGAATGCAGCTAAAGATCACATTAGCATGCTGATGCTCACGCCATACCATTGACTCATACTAAATGTGGAGTCCACAAAACCTTTCAATCTTTTTGTTATACTAGCCACTCTCAAGCTCCCCATCATTGGTGATTATTGTTTTGTCTTGTTTTTTGTTTTTTTTGACTCAAATATGGGACTTTATATTTCTCTATGCCTGGCTGCAGTGCTAAATGTTCATCAACTGAAAACATGAAGGAAGTCTGAGTCTGTGTGCCTGCAGCCGTGCGCTGGACTGCACCCTTAGCCGTGTGCCCAGAGACGCATGAGTACTTCCAGTGCTGGCAACCCTGGGGTATTGCTCATTGTTGTTGAATAGCAGGATTGGTTTATTTTTATAACTATTTACTGCAGAACAGCTTAGCAGAACCTCCTGGGTTTCACAACTCTTCCGGCTCTGTTACATACACGGAATCATGCCAGCCTGGCTCCCATCCTCTCTCTCCATCCCCATAGAGGTGCCTACTGGGAACCAGAGCATCAGGTTAAGGCTTAGTGTTAGGCATCTGGGCCCAGGGCTCAGGGAGACAGGAAGGATGCTTCTGTGGGACCTTAGGGGGCAGAGCCATCTCACCCTCAAATAACTGAGAACAGAAGGCAAGGCTTTCAGTTTCTTCAGAGCACAGTGGGAAACAGCAACTGCTTATGTAAAATCAGCAAGGCTCAACAATTCCTGGGCAGGATAAACTCAGTCTAGAGCCCAATCCCCAAGCTTCATCTTCCCTTGTGTTCTCTTCCTTTGCTTGTCTTGGCTTCACAGCTTTGCCCCCATGAGAGGCCAGGGGAAGCATATCCCCATCTCTCCCTCCATTTAAACACTTCCGGTGACTCCTGTTAGCCTAGATTCCATTCCTGACGCTCTCTTGACACAATTGACATACATGTCCTCTTGGTGTGCCCTCCTCTTCGTCTATTGTCAAAATCCCTCCTGTCCTTCAGGGCCTGGTTCAAATGCACACCTACATGAAGCCTCCCTCAGTTCTTCCAAGGAGTGTAACTTTTCTCTTCTCAGTGCCCAGGCTGTCATTTACAACCCCCACCACCCTGGCAGGTTCACAGAGGAGTGTTGCTCTCAGTATCTGAACTTGCCTTATGTGGACCCTATTTTGCCTTGTTTCCATCTAGTCTATGTCTGTGCCAGAGACTGGTGTCCTCCAACACTCATTCTTCCCTTTTTCCATAGTAGTAGAAATGTTAGCAGAGCACATGGTTGCCCAGAGTAAAGATTGCAATCCCCAGCCTCCCTCGTAGCTGGACGTGCCCATGTGACCAAGTTCTGGCCAATGGGATGGGAGTGGAAATGGTGAGTGCGATGTCTTTGCCTTTAAAGGGAAGGAGCCCCCCGCCCCCGCAGCTCCTTGCCCCCTTATCTTGATTGGAATGTGGATATCATGGTGAGCTGTGTTGAACAATGCAAATGAGGACAGCAATCTAGAGATTTTGGAGCAAGAAGAGAAAGCCTGAGCCTCCCATGACTTCACCGAGCAAGGCCATTTCACCAGCTCAGGTTTTACTTGAGAAACACACTTCTACATTTTTAAAATCTCAGTTATTCTGGGTCTCTGTCCCATATAGCTGAACCTGCATCCTAACTAATATAGTGCCCACCTCTCTTAATGCTTGGGTTTCTGGTTTTCTTCTCTCTTTCCCTGCTTCTCCAACTTTCAGCCCACTGCTTCATCTCCCAGCTCCTTAGCTTGGCCCTCCCCTATTGGCCTCACCTGACCTCTCGAGGTAGTGTTGGATCCTGGGATGTTGGTGGTCAGGCTGGCATTTCCAGGTTCTGTTTTCTGTATGGCTCCAACCTCTGGTACTTGGGTGTTAGACACCAAGCACCTAGTACCTCCTGAGCCCTTGTCCACTTGGTCCCCCAGGAACTTGTTCATGGTGGGCCTTAATCAATGTGTGTAGATGTGCATCTTGGGATTCCTACCATGCCACGATGAGTCCTGAATGGTGCCCAGTGCTGTGGGTTTGTTACCAGCTTTTCCCAGTTATGGAATCTACCCCGCTAGAAAAGGCAGTTGGATCAATCAGTCAACTTGCTGGATGTTTCCCAACTGGGCTCTTCCAAAAAGTTTTCCTCTCCCCCTGCCCCACGAAAAAAGGGGGTTATGGCATTCATCCCTACTCAATCCCCTGGCGTTTCAGCCTCCCTGAGACAAGCTATGCCCACCTACTGTTGACCTTTAAGTGTTGAACAACACACCCAGAACAGGTTAAATCTTAGTCACTGATCTGAGAAGAAAGAATTGATCTGTACTGTACCTCCTGTAACACCTAAAAATAACTTCTCCTGTGGAGCTGAGTGGGAAAATTGACTGGGAAGTACAACAGAACCCTTAACTAAGTAGCTGGTGGCACACAGGTACACCCTCTGCACCAGGCTCTCTAGGGCAGGGAGAGTGGAAGACTTGTGCCTGTGTACTGGAGGGCATGGTTTTACCTCCAGCAGTAGAATCAAATCTGGGGGAAAGGAGGTATGTTTTCAAGGGCTTTACCACTCCCTCTTCCAGTGACTGGTGTGGAGAAGATCCCGTGGGGATTTGGAAGCCATTGGATGTAGAGCACAGAGCACCGCTTAGAAATGAGAAAACCATGTCCCAAGTGCCAACCCTGCCACCTCCTGCTTCCCAGGTGGCCCTGAACAAGTCCCTGAATTTTTCTGGACTACGTTTCCTTCTCTTCCTAATGGGAAGAGTGAATGGAATGTTCTCCAAGTTTCTTCTAGACACAACATTCTGGGAGTCTGATGCTTTCCCCTGGTCATCTGCTAGATGATTTCCTCTGGCAACTCCCTGCCTTCACCCCAGCCTTGCCACCCACACTTTCTGATGCCTTTCTTCACTCTTCCTGCTGTCTGCTCCTCCTGTCTCTGAACCAGAGAATCAAGCACACTCAGAGTTTCCCATAAACAGAGTCCATGAACCGCAAACAGAGAGGGATGAGGGGGCAGAGGCAGCGCGGAGCCAGGGTGCTGTGAGGCTGGCTCCCTGGACACCCAGGGCGTGTTGCTTGTGGATTCCTGCTCCGTACCCGGCTCTCTCCCGGGGAACAAAGCAAGGAGGAAATGGTGGTCCGGACCCCTCCATACATTTTAGAGATTCCTTTAAAACTGAGTTATTTTCATTTTATTTTCCTAGCCACTTCCAAATTCTTGCCACACATCCTCTCCACCTCATTCACTCATCAACATTTTCCTTCTTTTATTCCTCTTTTTTTCCTACCTGAATGAATAATCATAAGCTATTACTGGCTCCCAAAGGAAAGAGTATCAAAATAGTCAATATTTGGAGTCTGCTTGCTCTCTCCCAGCACACTTCCTCAAATATTATGTACTACTGCAACAGCTTGGCTTTATTTAATTAAATTCCTGTTTGCCCCTGTGGCAGATGGCAAAGGTAGCCACAGTAGTTTGCAGCTTCCTTCATCAATAGGGGAGCCTCAATCATTCAACTGTGATAAGATACACAGAACATAAAATTTACCATTTTAACCATTTTTAAATGTACAGTTCTATGGCATTAAGTACGCCCTCAATGTTGCACTACCATCACCACCATCCATCTCCAGAACTTTCTCATCTTTTTTTTTTTTTTTGAGACAGAGTCTCACTCTCTTGCCTGGAGCGAGTGCCGTGGCGTCAGCCTAGCTCACAGCAACCTCAAACTCCTGGACTCAAGCAATCCTACTGTCTCAGCCTCCCAAGTAGCTGGGACTACA